>LUCW03001683.1:60000-82500 GCA_001586965.3 Sphaeroforma sirkka
TATTCATAGCCCTCAAATATTATATTTTTTCTTTTTTTGTGTGATACAAAAAAGCAAAAAACAAAAAAAATTCAAAATTGGCCCAGGCTCAAGGCTTGTGAAGACCCCCTCAGGCGCCCACTCCCAGTGACAGCCATCATTTTGTAAAAAAGAACTTCGCAGAACGCTGTCATATATTTCCTCTTACAAATTAGTTCGTAGATGAATGCATGGGGATGATTGGTATGTATCACTCTAGCGAGATGCGCTCATGATCTCATCTGCATACTTTAGCTGTATCAGTTAAACTAGTATTCCCAGCTGCCCTACCTATCTTTCTATTGTCAATCTAAAGGAATCAGCTTGTTCGATAAGCTTATATAGGGGTCGTGTCCAGGGGCGCTCTGTGCAATATGAGGGGGTCAGCAACACTACCTGAGCTCCCGGAAGCACCAGTATATCGACCTACTCTCAAACAATGGTCAGATCCCCTGGTTTACATAGAGGTATTTTATTTTCAATCTGTGTTATCGTGTTGTTTCGGGTCATTTAGCTATAGCGAGTGCCAGCCCAGGGTATAGTGCCGAGCACGTAACCTTTTATTTTACATACCTATTTTTTGGCTGCCGGAAGCACCGGTGTATCAACTTATTTACACCGAAAAATCAGACAATGGTCTTAAACATAGAGGAGTGTTCGTTAAGATGTTATGCTACGAAGGTTCAATTCGTATTATAATAGGGAGTGTTAACCTGTTGCTTTAATACCAGGCACGTGACCTTATATTTAGTCTATCTACGGTAGTTACATATCAAAATTTTCTTCTACAAGCGGTTTGAAGGACTATTTGTTGCGTATGGCAACACTTTCTTGTTTCCCAGCTGCGTCGCGGCAGTGTTAATCCTAGCTATAGTCACCGAAGACACAGCGTGACTTCCACCTTGTACAGCCTGTCATGCTCGGAATGGCGCGTTTCTATTGGTGGATGGGTCACCGCTCGTTTATGAACCATATTGTTACCTACTTAGTGCTCAAGACACTGCTTAGTATGGACTTTCAGCCTCATCTGTGCGTATAGGTATTGTATCTAGTCTTATCACGTAACCGTCTCTTATCGACCGATCCGTTCTTTCACCCACAACCCGCGTATAACCTCCCTCACATTTTTCCAGCTATCTCATATATGTCCGCCACTGAGGGTTTATAATATACACCATGATTGATTGTATGAATTCGTAGCTATGGTAACCGCCGCCTCCAGTAACTAGTATAGTTCACTCATCCCTGTGTGCAGCTTACTACCATTCCTTGCTTGCTTGTCGGGCGTGGTTGAATACTGCGCTGCAGCCACCCAACCCACGGTAGTTGTAAGACACCTGTCATCTTCAAGGTTATTAGCCGGCTCTTTATCACTGTCTTCTAGTGTACAAACTATTATAATCAAGTCGCATGTATGAACATAATCTATGTATCTATTCGGCGGGTTTGACGCAGTTCTGTATCCTTTGCCGAGGTCATAGACCGTGACGACTTAGCGTTTGTGCAAAATTACTTTTTAAAAGGTTGTACTACTTATGATGATTGTTTGTTGAGTGTGTATGTTATGCACCGGCTATAGCATACTGTACTTGTGTGTAGTGTGATCACGAATTAGAGGGAGAATGGCCACAACTGCGTTGAATCTATCCTCCGGTGCACGTAATCTACAAAGTATGCTCGCAATCTGTGACTACGTCGTGTATAGCCAGGAAGTGTTTGAGGGATTGGAACGTGTTGTATTTCATCGGATGATACGGGGTCTTATCATTATCACCTGGCATATCGGAGAGTATCAGTTGCTATTGTATCTGTACTGGACGCAAGAATAGCTCAACCACAACTTGATGTGATCGAGCTTATTAGTACACATGCATACATCAACAAAGGCAAAGGTCGGGTGAACATACCATGGAGCATCTTTAATACCTATAATCACGCTTCTTCTAGTTCACGATGGTGGAAGCCAATTCTTTATTGATACACCATCAACCACTTTGCGGCAGATGTACACGTCAACAGCTTTGATTGCGCAGGACCGCCATTTGCATCGGCATTTAGGACCGCCTTTTGCATCGGCGTTCGAACTGTGATGCAGACCTAACCTCCGAATTTCTTCACGTATCTATACAAGTTCATATAATATGTTTTATATGCGCGGGTTATCTCTAGGCTCAGTATATTCCTTTTGGCCGCGGCACGCCAAAGTTTGTCACCATTTATTTTGCGTCGTAGTTTTGTTTTTTCTGTTGACAAGTCCGTACACGCTGGGGGGGTGGAGGTGTTTCAACAACACCTCACCGAAACAGCATCTCAACACATAAAAACAGCCTTCATTATGAGACACCCGGTCTATACAGTCAAAACCGGGTAGTCGTTATCTAAGCAGACCGGCCCACTGCCGTAGACCAACACTGTGTATAGTCCTTATAGCTCACTCTAGACATACCAAGCTGATCATTTCACTGTAGACGTTGATTCACTCGGTATAATCTCGCATTGTTCAGTCCATACGCGTGTAGGCAGAAGCCTCTAGTCTCTGGCGAATCACTTCACCTATATACAAATACTCAGATACCGGTCGTAGTCCGTTATTAGTCCAGTTTTTGCGCACGGAGCTAGTGGGTGATGATACCGGATGAACCATTTAACCGCAATACAACCACTCTTTACTGTTGTCGCCCGATATTGACTCAGTGTTTACGTCCGCAGGCAGAAACTTGTGGTTATCTCATGGTCTACGCCCCAATATTAAACACTCATGTACCACATTTCATTGCTGACTCAGCCCATACGATCACAGGGAACATTTTATGGTAATCCCATAATCTACGCCCCAATCTTAAACACACATATACCACCTTTTTTTATTGCTGACTCACCCCATACGATTTTATGGTAAACCCAAAATCTACACCCCAATATTGAACACTCATATACCGCCATATACCGTCTTTAATCTATTGTTGGCCCAGTCCATAGGCTTACAGCTAACAGTTTATGGTAATCCCATAGTCATATCCCTAATGTTAAACACTTATATACCGTCTTTAATCTTGTGTTGACCCAGTACAGTCGCTTGTAGGTAGCTTTATGGGTAACAGCACAACCATCGCCCCACAATTTCAACACTCATATGCTGTCGTATATCCACTATTGACCCAGTCCATACGCCCGGAGGCAGAAGTCTATGGAATCTGCAGAATCGTTCCACCGGACGGCTGGAAGCCACCCTTTGCCCTGGACAAGGATGAGTTTGTCTTTGAGACTCGGAAACAGGATCTGAACCAGTTGGAAGGCCAAAACCGGCTGAGACGACAGTTTTTCGACATGCTGTCGTCATTTCATACGGGCAGGGGAGTGCCCATGGTGAAAAAGAGGATACAACGGTATCACTGCTTTGGTGCCATAGAGTTGTGTTGCTTTACTGTCCGTACAGGTCATACATAGCCACGCACACGTGTACTATGTGAGTGTGTTTCATCTAGCATGTATAGGCGGTGTTTTCCCAAGTTGATATAGGCGATAGAAAGTCCCACAGCAAGCGGCTCGTTGTTTATTCATAGTCTGAACGGGTTTTTTTTGGGGTGAGGGCTTGCTTTCTGTGGTATGTAGTTAAATATTTATCTGTGATCCTTGACGGGGTCTCGTGCAAGGGTTGGCCGTCTGGGTTGATCTATCGTAACCAAACAATGTGGACTAGAGTGCTGCCTAATTAGGTTACAGGAGCACATAGGTTCTCTCTATAGGGTGTATGCCCAGTCGCTGTTAGGGGCTTTTTGTCCTAATTTCCAGTACACTGTACGAGTTTGATATCCACGCACCTAAATCGTATTATAAGGCCAGAGTGTATGGTTTCCTATACTGAAACAACTCTATTGATTCATATTGCTGGATTTGACAAACATTTCAGGCGCGAAGTAGACCCTTACGAGCTCCACCGGTTGATTCAAGAATTCGGAGGGGTAGATCACGTAACCGAAAAGCGGCTGTGGTCAAACATTGGTATGTTTTCATTGGGCAGATTTATATCTGACAAGCCTGGGGGGCCATGACGATTGTGCAGTTTACGTAGTGGACATTAGAAAGCGCGATCACGTATCGTGCTCGTTACGTTTTGTGGAAACACCTGAATAGGTTTAGCTTATGTGTTTGCGCGCTAAGTGAACTCTGGAAGGATTATCGTGTTAGGGTGTGCGGACTCCCATACCAGAGCGACGGATTGTACGTGTTGAACTGTACCGCAACTAATACCAAGACGAGTTAATACCAACACGAGCTTCTATTCGCGTACTCTTTCTTTTTATCAAATATGGCTATTCACGTACTATGCAAGTAGCTTTTAATGGTGCGATCGACGTAAGCCTGATCCTGCATATGTCATCTAGAGCTCCTATATGTGCATCCTTTTTTTTTGTGTTCAATATGGCTATATATATACCGTTTTCCATCCCACCACATCGATCAGGGAAGGCTATGGGCTTCGACAGGATGGCTTGTACATCTCTGGGCTTTCAGCTGCGAGAAGCGTATGAAGTACTACTACGGCCTTACGAGGTGTTTGTTGCTGAGAGGAAGGCAGAAAATGAAAAGGTAGTCAAGTCATACATTACCCGCCTTTTATTTTATGGCGCTTGTGGCGCATCGGTCGCATCATGTATGTATGTACAATTTGTACAGGATTCTCAACCCACGCATATATTTTCTGATGAGAAGTCAACGGTTTTGAATTTGCACACATACACACACATACACACACACACACACACACACACACATATATATATATATATATATATATATATATTATATGTACCTATGTATCTATGTATGCATGTATTTATGTATGTATGTTAGCAAGTATATATATATATATATATATATAATCCGTGCACAGGTATGTTCAACTACTGTCGCTCGCCTCGTAAATGGGCTGATTAAGGCTAGTATGTAGTGACATATATTGTCTATAGTATAACGGTGATTTTCGAGCGGAGTGACACTTTTTGATTAAGTGTAGAATGTTCATCCAGGCCCTAAAGGATATCAAATATAAATTACCCTGTATACTACTGAGATCATTTAGTAAGTATATAATTTTCAAACATATTTAGGTGCAGGCCTGTGTCTTTGTGTGTATATGTCATTGTTTCACCAGCCTACAACTGTTGCACTTTTAAGCCTTTTAGTCACGAACTTCTCGTTGAGTGGTGCGCCTCTTGTACGATTTATACGTATTCTTACAAATCATCTACTTCCGTCTGGATACCAGGCTATACCATAGATACAACGCTCCCGGCGTTACAGGATCACAACTGCCAACACACTCACTGTGCCCAACATGTCAAAATTTCAGATACGGAACGAGAAAAATACAATCTTCAAAAGCAAGCGTGTACTGGCCAATGCCTCGGCGAGTTCGTCGGCCGCGCGTGCTACGAAAGCGGTACTACCAGGTAAGTCATGGATAGCCTAGTCTACTGTGTGGTACTTCCTTCATGTTCTAATAACTGTGGATGTATTGGCTTAATGAGAACAAATGTCTAGAGCAGTTTTCGCGTTCCACCCGTATGGTCCCATCTTAATGTTTTCATAGGTGTGACTATGGTGACTTATGATATAAAAAATATGGTCTGCCAAAAGCCGTTCCGGTATGCAGATGTGTGCTCTACTGGACAACGAGTGTGCTATGTTAAGTTACTGTCATGATGCATGGAAGCTTCGGTCTATTGTGAGGGATAGTTGTGATACTCTCAGCGTTGTGGTTGTAGAAACTTATATTTTGGCAGATTGCGGGTGCTTGCGCAGACTGTTCTTTGCGTTGGTGTTTTTGTGCTTGATGGCTGCCTTGTTTGGTTCCGCTATTGATATATATATATATATATTTCTATATTTCTATATTTCTATATTTCTATATTTCTATATTTCTATATATATATATATATATATATACAGTTTATTACTAAGGAAACAATGTTGGTTTTACTGAGGGACGTAATGATAATGAGCACAGATTTATAATTATAGTTCAAAATTAGTAGCACACTCGGCTTACGAACTATGTGCTTACGTATGTTCCGAAAACATACGCCAATATGTTATTGGACCTCAATTACCATCTCTAAAAGATTGTGAGACGGGGCACTGTCAAGCAAGCATCTGATGAAGAAAGAAACAGGAGTGATTTCGATCTTACTTGGTTTCTGTTTATCTATTTTCTTTGCCTTGTTCACACTTGCAATGCGTGCGACTGATTGTAGATATACCCACTATCAATTTCACACCTTTAACCGCCATCGTACTCAGATTCTGAAAAGGACTCTAACGAAGTAGCGTCCGGTTTAAAGTCAAACAAGAGGATATGTCCCGCAAACCAACGGCGGAACAACACTGAACTTACCACCAGTGTCGACTCAGTACCTCGGGTCTCATCTGCCCCTAGACCAAGGAGAGCGGTGCAACAGTTGACTTACCAATCGCAGTGCTATAATGACGGCAGGTATGCAATCGGAGGGGTACTTTCTATATTTATATATATATATATGGATATATGGATATATATATATATATTAATACACACACATGTATATATATATATATATATATATATATATATATATATATATATATATATATATATATATGTGTGTGTGTGTGTGTTTGTTTGTGTTTCCACATACGTATCTCACATTGCATGTGAAATTACAGTACTATTCCGTCTGGTGGTTGAACGGGTATAAATAGTAAATGTCGATACAGGTTTGACCTAGCAGCTCGAACTTCAGTACAGTTTTATGTACCTGTGCTACGTGAGTTTGGATGCTTTCTAACTATGGCTCAACGAGTGTACAGTTTACGACGATGTGTCCTTTCACCAAACAGGAGCCAGGCGGATGTGAAGAAAATTTCCAATTCTGCATTGAGTGATAATCGGATGGAAATCTTTGAATCCGCTTTGGTAAGGTTGGGGTCGAATAAGATCACACCCGAAATTATTCGTGGGTTGCCGATGCCAAAATCAGGTAAGGATGGTGTGCTTTGAAATAGACAAGGTATATGCGATAACTTCGTTGTCGTTCAACTCACTGACTGTACGCTCGATTACAAAATGCACTTTTGTATTTTCATGTACATACATAGAGTAGGTATATAACGAATATATATATATATACGCGTATCTGTACAGAATATATAAATAGGACCTTGTACTAATGTCCCGCCCTTGCTGGATGTGGAGGTGCAATGTATGGAACGATACGTCGTTACTCGTTGTCTCTAACTAACTCTGTGGATTGGGCTGAATGAGAATTCTCTGTGCGCCTGTCACCGCCTTCTACCTAGCCTTCTCTAGATATATTTATGGACTTGGTGCTGAAATGTATTGTATGTCACTATTCGTCTGTAGGTATGTTGTCTGTAGACATCGTGCTGAAAGGTATTGTATGTCACTATTCGTCTGTAGGCATGTTTTCTGTAGACATGGTGCTGAAACGTATCGTATGTCACTTTTCGTCTGTAGACAAGTTGTCTGTAGACATGGTGCTTAAACGTATTGTATGTCACTATTAATATGTAAGCATGTTGTCTGTAGACATGGTGCTGAAACGTATTGTATGTCACTATTCGTCTGTAGACATGGTGCTTAAACGTATTGTTTCGACATTTGTAAGGTACTGATACGTATTCTATACCTCGTTCGCTTCCATCCATTGCTCATGTTCGACACATCCCTGTTCGGATGGCTGTGGGATGTGCTAGCCCGTGCGCACACACACTCTAAATCTATATACGTATAAGTGTGTGTAGTATCAGTTTGTATGTGCATGGGTATAGAACACTCCACATCAACACGTTCTGATCTACATCTTTGCACTTCGCACGCGGTCACACGTACCTACTCTCTGCCATCGTTATCGTTGATATATATCCGCTGCGCAAACAAGGTCGATGCGTTTGTTGCCAATACCGTTTCTTGCATACCGACGGATCTTTTCTTTCTCTTCTGACAAGTGTAGGGAGGAATAGCCCATGCTTCCAGTCTACAACGAAACCCGATGGGAGACAATCGCACATTCCGCCACAAGCACAACCACTAAGACAGGCACAAGCAAAGCCACAAGCACAACCACTAAAACAGTCACAAGTAAGGCCACAGTTGCTACCACGCCCACAGGCTCAAGTACAACTACCGTCACCTATGCAACCACAGTCAGAAGTCCAGGTACCATCGGACTCGCAGTCGCAATCGCAAGGACAAGAACGGTTTATACCCGTGTCAATGTCAGAGGCTAAGCCGCAAACACAGGCACAACTACAAGCACGACCGGGGGTGCAAGTAGAATCACATCCACAGGTACAGCCGAAGCTACAGGCACAATTGCAACACCAGATGCCGACGCAAGGAACACAAACACAACCGGGAGATACACAGGCGCATCCCCAGCCACAGTCACAAACACTACTGCGCCCGCAAACACCAACCCAACTGCAATCAGAACCTCAGTTGACATCACAACTACAGCCGCAACCAAAGCCACAACCACAACTACAGTCGCAACCACAGTCGCAACCACAACTACAGTTGCAACCAAAGCCACAACCACATCTACAGTCGCAACCACAGCCACTGCCACAACCACAATTACAACCACAATCACATCCACAACCACAACAAGGACAGGCACAGCCGCCGACAAGTTCGCAACAACAGCCTCAGCCACAGCCACAACTGCGACAATCGCGGCTGATAGGGCAGTCTCCTTCAGGGCAGATACAAACACGCCCACACCCTCACCCACTACCGCCATCGCAATCGCACCCACACCCAGATTCACAGCTACAGCAGGTGCAACCGTGCACCGATCACATCAACGAGTCGCCGTCTGTGCTGAAAGCCATTGAAGTGGCCCTGAGGGCGAGGCGGGCGAACAGTTCGATACCCGTGGGAGGTGCGATAGCCCTGCCCGGCAAGCCTCAGAACAGTGTGTCGAGCGCAAGTAATAATAGTACTGCTGCGCAGCCACAGGGATTAGCTACCAAGCAAGCCCCCACTGCTGCACAGACTCGACTCACACCAGGCGCACCCCCAAACCAAACGCCAAATCTGAACCCAAATCCGAATCAAATCCCAAACCCAAACCGTGTATCAATTTCAAATCCAAATTCAAGTTTAAATTCAAAGCCAACCCCACACGCCCAAGCAAACGTGAGTGTTCAGGGATATACCCGGATGCCGGTGGCCGTGCCCGTATACTCGCATGCGCAGGCTCATTGGCAACGAGCTCCTGTCCAGCCACGAATGCCATTACCCAGGCAAGCCGCAATACATCCACACACAGGTCTCACAGCACAGACAGACATACGTCCACAGCAAACAGGCGTACGCCCACACCCAGGCATACCATTGCAACCGGGAGTCCGTCCTCTAGGTTTCCCGCAGCTGAGTCAGCACCCACCGTCACGACCACATGAACCGTATACGCACACACAGGCCCAGCTGCACTACAACGCACACATGCGCGCGATGCAGCAGCACCCGTTAATGCGAGGCCCCCACCCACACCCGGGGGTTGGTATGGGTCACATGCCCATCATGCCGGTGCAATATGGCATGCAGCGAGCGCCGCTTTACGCTCAAGGTGTGGCGGGTATAGCCCAGAAAGCGGGGGGGAGTACGAACGGGATGCCCCTGGCCACGGCCATTGGTCCTACAGCGGCTGGTGGGGTTAAGGATAACCGCGCGAATAACGGTAGCAGCGGCAATACGAAAAGGGGAGGGAAGCGCAAAGCGGAGAAAACACCCACGTCTAAAGGTGCGAAGGGTTCGAAGGCTAAGAAGCGCAATCGTATACGGAGTGATACGGGCCAGGGGGGTGTACTGGTCACCAGTACGAGAAGTGGGCGCACGACCAAACACCTCAAGTCGGCCTATACGTGTGATTTGGAGAGCTCGGATAGCTTTGACAGCGACTATGGGGATATGTACGAGTACGTACCTGCTGGGACACACAAGACACCCACGGCACAGAAGAAGAGCGCATGCACGCCCACCTCCACACAGGGCAGCTCAGCAGACCACGCCTCCTCCTCCCCAGACCATTCTACGAAGCCCGATACGAACGCAAGTATACAGCGGGCTACTGGCAGGGCAAGGGGTCGTGTGGTGTCGAGGGAAGGCAGTTTGCAGCCGGGCGAGTTCTGCAAGGCGTGCGAGCAGAGCCACGACGATGATCAGATACTGCTGTGTGACGGGGGGTATGGCTGCAACAACGGCTATCACATGTATTGTCTGCGGCCTCCGCTGGACAGGGTGCCGTCGGGTATCTGGATCTGCCCGGAATGTTTGGAGCTGGTATGTTAGTTTGAATACCTTGTCAAGGACGTGTTCAGTCTCGAGACGATACCTAGGGTTATGTATGTGGGGGTTGTCTGGGTTTTTTGAAGTTGGTGTGTTGTATGGATAAGTTTGGGCAGTGAATAGATAGTACACGTATCGTGTACGATCACCGCTGGACAGGGTGCCTTCGGGTGTCTGGGTCGTTTCAGAATGTCTGGGGTTTCCATGTTATGCTTATAAGTTTTTGGTCACTACAATATGTTGTGTCTTGAGAAGATGCCTCGATTTATGTAGTTTTGTTATGTTTCTATAGATTTTCGTGTCAGTAATAAGTACCGCATGTTCTGTCGGCTGCTGTTTTTCGTTGCAATGTATACGTAAAAGCATCTGGATGTGCCCGTAAAAGTATTTTCGATAATAATCGATCAAAATGGGGTACCAAGGATATCAGATTCATTATCCACTCTCTATCCGGTCATCAATTGTCTTGGCATAGGCCTTTGTCTCCAAACTAAACTGGTTGTCCCTAGAATGATGCCTACTACATGTTTATTGTCGACCTCCAACAAGAAAATAGCAACGTCGTGTGATCGAGTGTGCTCGGAATGTCTCGAAGAAGTTTCTGCCCAAAGCTTGTGATACCTACAAAACATATGTGGCCACTGGTCAGTTCTGAGATTTGACCTGCGGATGTTTACGTCAACCCGAGATGTCTAGCCTTTTTCTAACTGTTCACTATAAACCTTATAATAATATACTCTGTATTTTTTAACCCTCTTTCTCCCCCAAGCAGCTATATACGGGTATCTGATGTTCTGACAACCCCGGTAGTGACTACTACCCGTTTTGTTCAATATTCGTTCTCGTTCTCATGAAACAGTTCTATTTTTTTTTGTTTCTCTGTGGGTGGTTCCACAAGTAGCAAGTAACTCACCAACACACTCGTACAATAACCTTTCGCTATACAACCCAGCTGGTTCCACAAGTAACAAGTATCTCACCAACACACTCGTACAATAATATCTCACAATACAATCCAGCTGGTTCCACAAGTAACTAGTAACTCACCAACACACTCGTACATTAATCTCTCGCAATACAACCCACAGCGCTGCAAACAGGCAGAGCTGGATAAAGACTACTCGTTTGGGAGCGGCAAAACACGTCGGATCAAGGAGTTCCAAAGATTCGCCGACAGTTTCGCAGTCAAGGTGATGGGCACGGACAGTCCCTCCATCGCTGAGGTATAGCAACAGCCTGCAACTGTTTCTTGTTTCATAGAGGAGCGTTTTCGGATGCCGATGGAAATATGTCTGTATATATTTATGATCTTGGTTGGTGTGGTTTGTGGTATAGTAGTTAATGTGTCTGTATATATTGATGATCTTGATTAGTGTGGTCTGTGGTATAGTAGTTAATGTGTCTGTATATATTAATAATATTGGTTAGTGTGGTCTGTGGTATAGTAGTTTTAGGGTTTTTAGTGTGTCTGTATATATTACTGATCTTGACTAGTGTGGTCTGTGGTATAGTAGTTAATGTGTCTGTATATATTAATGATATTGGTTAGTGTGGTCTGTGGTATAGTAGTCAATGTGTCTGACTCGTTAAACACGTGCTTCAGACTCGGGGATACTCTGTTATATTCCGTGTCTAGGGCAATGGTTTCACATGTGGAAGTACTGACCTTTGTGAGTTTCTAAACATTATCGATAGGTCGAGAAGCAATTTTGGAGTTTGCTGAACAATCCCTTCCACGAGATGGCTGTGGAGTATGGCGCTGATCTTCACTCCAAAACACTGGGCAGTGGCTTCCCATGCTACTCTCACCGTATGTAAAACAACAGAAATCAAATTATATATATATATATATACATATATATATATATATATATATATATATATATATATATATATATATATATATATATATATATATATATATATATATATATATATATATATATATATATATATGTATATATATATATATATATATATATATATATATATATATACGCAACTATCAGATTTCCATGAATGGGCGTTAAAGATGAGAATATATAATGTTTTCATGTTTGGGAGGTTGTGCTTATATATATATGTACGTATATATATATATATATATATATATTTATTTATATATATATATATATCTAACATAGACGTAAGCACACATCATCTGTGGTAAATTTCAGATTACCTGCGCTGTGCTTCGTGTATGTAAAAGTCAATTTTCTCTCCAAGTGCTTACACTGATGCACGTTTGCCAAGTTGACCTGTCGCGTATTCCCGAATTGGATGAAGATAAGTGTTGGCTTCATCTTTACCTAAATTCTCCGTGGACCTAGTTTACTCATACTGAAAGGTACTCGTACTGAAAGCACCATGTATCCAATAGCCCAATTGATGGGGCGAAGTTTCCGGAGCGCGATGTGTTTTTTTTGGGAATGCGAAGCATTCTGTTTCCTGGTATAGTCCGGGAATCTTTGGCAGTGCTTTATCCGTTGAAGAATAAGCTACGGGGAGGATATGCATATATATAGCGCAAGTGTTATGGGGAAACCCTGTACCTTAAGTGTTATGGGGAATCCCTGCACCTTAAGTGTTATGGAGAAACCCTGACCTTGAGTGTTATGGGGAAACCCTGCACTTTAAGTGTTATGGGGGAACCCTGCACCTTCCCATAAATGTTGACAACTATTTTGTTACACATACGCACGCGTGAGGGAGCTTGATTGTTTGATAGATGCTAGATGTACCCTCAAGTTATTTATTTATTTATTCATGTATATATACCTGTGTTCGGATTAGATTCTGAGCACCTCGGCAGGAAGTACGCTGACGACGGCTGGAATCTCAACAACATGCCGATGCTCTACAACTCCCTGTTTGGAGTGTTTGACCAAGCAATCACGGGCATGACGGTATGTACTGTGGACTCTACCGTGGTAGGTGGTTGTTGCTTGGGTGCTTATTGCTTCTGTTGATCTTGTAGACAAATACCTCGTATTCCATCGGATGTCACACCCCGTGGATATTCCGGTTTGCGTGATGTCTTCAGTGTGTTTTCCTCGATATCACAGCCCATGATGATTTTGATGTATAGTCTTATATACTTGTATACTTTTTCGCTACCTCTACCTGTCAATGCATCCATGTTCACAGTGTGATAATTAGTTGTACTGTACTGTTTACCATAGCTTGTGGAGATTCTGATGTACACGACGGGATATGACCCTGATCGTAGCACATGTGAACTTACACGCCCTCTGCCAACAGTTGTGTCCGACTTTGATCCGCAGAAACAGACTGTTCTATAAATAGCAGGGACGACATTCGCTGACTTCTTTAGTGGATATACCAGTACACTCCTTGCTGCACATCTTTGCCGAATTAAACCCCGATCGATCACTATCTTTCCCTTGCATCATCTATCCTCAAATATATATACACTACTATCTTACCCTTGCATCTTCTACTCACATACATATATATACCACTATCTTACTCGTGCACCTTCTATTCCCATATATATATATATATATACCAGGTCCCATGGATGTACATCGGGATGATCTTCTCCACGTTCGCCTGGCATGTCGAGGATCACTACACATACTCAATCAACTACAACCACTTTGGTGCCCCCAAAACGTGGTATGGCGTGCCGGGGTCTATGGCCGACCGGTTTGACGAGGTGTTCAAAAATACGGTATGTTTTTCTGACTAGACTAAGTCGGTCTCATTGCTCTTACCGCAATGTGTGAGTATGTCCTTTGCTAGTTACGACGTACGGGCCTGGGTTTTTAATAATACACACATGTATATATATATACTCCTTGTTTTTTAAGTGAAACTCGATGCTGCGTCTGACACGATTACCGCAGATGTGTGCTTGGAGTTTTAGTGAATATGGATCGTGTATACCCAGTAGCCTGGGTGCAGAGATTTACCTCATCTTTGACACCATCTGTAATTTTGTTAGAAATTGGAGACACCAGAATGATCTCTATGTACATTTACGTGTTTAGGCTTCTTTATATACATTTACGTGCTTAAGCTTCTCTATGCACTTTGTCTGTTCAGTCTTCCTTAAAGAAAGCCCGGAAATACATATCTGCACTAGGTTTGTTGTCACCCACAAGGCACGAGATATCTCCGAATGCAAAACCTTATATACACCTCACACATGCCCTATAGAGCTCTTGAGTAGTCGAAAGACTCACAGTATAATGCACTGGCTTCATAGATATATACATACTTAAACACCAGCTACGTCCAGTTTTTAAAGTAAATCCTGTTGCTTGGCTCTTCTGTGTACTACCCCACCCCTCCAGGTCCCAGAATTATTCGAGGCGGAACCGGATCTCATGAACCACCTGGTGACCATACTCAACCCGAGTGTATTTGTGGACAAGAACATCAGTGTCTGTCGCACAGATCAGCGAGAGGGCGAGTTTGTTATTACCTTCCCGCAGGCCTACCATGCGGGCTTTAATCAGGTGCGTGCTATATGATATATTTTCTAGCTTTTTTTGAAAGCTGTGTATTTTCTATCATATTTAGATAGCTGTGTATTTTCTATCATATAGATAGCTATGTATTTTTATCTTATTTAGATAGCTATGTATTTTCTATCTTGTTTAGATAGCATGTATTTTCTAATTTATTTAGAAAGCTATGTATTTTCTATTTTATTTGAATAGCTATGTATTTACTATCTTATTTAGATAGCTATGTATCTACTAACTTATGTAGATAGCTATGTATCTACTAACTTATTTAGATAGCTGTGTATTCTCTATTTTATTTAGAAAGCTATGTAATTTTTATTATATTTAGATACCTGTGTATTTTCTATCATACATAGATAGCTATGTATTTTCTATCTTATTTAGATAGCTATGTATCTACTAACTTATGTAGATAGCTATGTATTTTCTATCTTATTTAGATAGCTGTGTATTCTCTATTTTATTTAGAAAGCTATGTAATTTTTATTATATTTAGATACATGTGTATTTTCTATCATATATAGATAGCTATGTATTTTCTATCATATTTAGATAGCATGTATTTTCTAATTTATTTAGAAAGCTATGTATTTTCTATCTTATCTTGAAAGCCATGTATTTATCTTATTTAGATAGCTATGTATCTACTAAATTATTTAGATAGCTGTGTATTTTCTACCTTATTTAAATAGCTATGTATCTATCTTATGTAGATAGCTATGTATTTTCTGTCTTATTTAGATTGCTGTGTATTTTCTATCTTATTTAGAAAGCTATGTATCTATAGACATGTAGCTCATGCCGGCAAACATTATGGTGAGATCTAGAGCTAGGGTTTATAGAGGATCATGTACGTTTTGATTGAGATTCGGCATATTCGATGCTGTTTAGTGGGGATATAGTCTCAAAAGGCAAGCGCCGTGTTTAACTGAGGGGGCTCGGCCCGTGACCAAACGGGTTCTCAAAACCCTAAAACTCATCATATAGCTCTATATCCGTATATAACTGCGCATATGGGTATTGATCATACCTATACAAAGCAGCATAGTCGCATAGGCTATCGACCTGGGGTATGTACTATAGTGAATAGCTTAGCTCTAGACGTGCGAATGATAGTATTCCGTACCTCAGACGTTACCGGCTGCCGTGTGCTGTTATGTTGGTCGAATCATCGAGGGTGTTGCGTCCTTGAGTGTTGCGTAGTCGACTTTATGAAGACAAAATGCCACATGCCAGAAAGCTACAGAGATTGAGGATCATATTAGCTACGAATCACGTATTGGAGAGTATCGGTGGCCTGGCTGATTAGACTGCTTGTGGGACTAGCACACCCGTCTTTATACCACACTGCATCTTGTATACGGCATCTTCATAGTCAACGACGACATGCGCGTGTTTTGTTCAAGCAGGGGATGTACGCACACACACACACATATATATTGTGTGAACCTACCGGCAGGCTAGATGTGTTTGGATTCTTGGACCTCAGTCAATGCAAATGTATTGATCCGGATTGTTCTATTGTTGTGTGTCACTGGAACGCCCAATTGTCGTGCCTTATATATATATGTATGTATTTTAGTGTATATTTCATCGTGTGTGTATATGGGCTTGAGTATATCCCTGTAGACACCCACACATGTCTGTCTGCATGCGCATCATACAACATCTGAGTAACCTTCCGTATTATTCCTACGAACCATTCAGGGGTTTAACTTTGCTGAGGCTGTGAACTTCGCACCCGTTGCATGGCTACCATGGGGCCTGAAGTCCGCCAAAAGCTATAGGAAGAAGGGACGAGCCCCAGTATTCTCGTTTGAAGAGATTATATTTTGCGCCGGAATAAGGTAAGGATAAATAGGGTGTCTGCCAAAATAGCATCCTGATCAACACCTAAAACCCTTTTCTTTTTTCATGCCTGTTTGACGTGTTTGTATTTCGTGCAGGAATCAGGTGCGTGAAATCAGGTGCATGTCAAAATAGCATTCGAATTTATGCATTCATACCTCTTCACAAGTAGGTATATGGGGAGATTCATTCTGTGCGTCTATATATATATATATATATATATATATGTATGTATGTATGTATGTGTATATATATATGTATGTATGTATGTATGTATTTATATATATATCTATATATATATATATATATGTGTGTGTGTGCGTATATATATATATATATATTATAAGAATGTAGAGTATTTATATAGTTATATTGCCAATCTATGCATAAAGCAAGGACAATGACTCCGCTCATGACCCGATCTCTGAAGACAACGATGATCGTGCCAGTGAATGAAGACTCGGACACATCCCACATCCCACATGCTGATTCACTATCTATTAATTCAAGCACACATACATTCCATACCTATCTTTGCTAACATACACCTATTGATTTCTATACACGCTGCCAGGCACGAGTCTATGACCCCGCCCATGGCCCGATCGTTGGCGACTACCTTGGAAGTGTTAATAAACGAAGAGGATGCGCTCAGAAAAGCGCTGTGTAATGGCCAGGACGAGAAAGCGATCAAGCACTGGACCAAGCAACCCAGATACTCGGCAGACGACACTCCTTTGCAGCAGGGAGAAGGTGGTGATGAGGTGGGTGTAGCTGGTGGGTGTAGCTGGTGTGTTTGCTGTATTTTTGGGTGTGATGGAGCGCTGACTGTGCTGTGTGGACTGTAAGTATAGTGGAACTGGTGATGCTTGTTAGAAAGTAGTGTATGACTGCCTTGTGTTGCTTGTTAGAAAGTAATGTATGGCTGCCTTGTGTTGCTTGTTAGTAAGTAGTGTATGGCTGCCTTGTGTTGCTTGTTAGTAAGTGATGTACGACTGTCTTGTACAATTGGTTTATTTTGTTGGCAGTCATTGCGTCGGCGTTGCATTCTTTCCTTCTCTGTGTGTGTGTGGTCGCAGTAGTCTGTTGGGTGCATCTATGGTGGTGGCAGTGGCTCTACCCCACTTCAGCGCGGATTGTCAGCGAGAAACTCTCCGTGTGGTTGCTATGGTGATAGGTGATCGTGTAGTAGGCGTACTGAAATCCATATCTCGACTTAAGCAGCGTGTATGTATTTGTGTGTGGAAGTGTTTGCAACGCATGCTCGTGCCTTACAAAGGAACTGATGCTCCCAGTGACATGCACTAACAACACATAGCTACATGACAGCCTATTCATAAGCTTATGACTTGCTTACCTTGGGAAGAAGATGTACATATCTTTACATACAATCCATCTTGATATATATTTACTTATCATTCCCTAATCCCCGTGTCCTGCAAGGAGTATATGACTATCCAAATCAAACATACATTCACACCTATATGCCTATCCAAATCAAACATACATTCACATCTGGATGCTCGGTCTCATCCTCCCTTTTCTCTGCCATGCAATTGCATGCCTTTGCCAATATTTCGTATGCTCACCAATATGTACACATTGACCTCACGTCCGCCAATATATACACATAGGCCTCACGCCCACCAATATGTACACGTTAACCTCACGCCCACCAATATGTACACATTGGCCTCACGCCCACCCAGCCCACCGTGGAAATGGGCCGAATGGCACCTTCACACAAAGCAGACATCCGCGTCATCACAGACACAACCGGCACACCCCCAGCCGATGCAAACGCGATACAGGCACAGTCTACAACCTCCGACGTGGCACGTCCAAGTCCCGCAATAGCAGAGGCACCCCAAACCGGTACGACCGAGTCGGTTACCATGGCAACCGGTACGACGGGTCCGTCTGTGTGCGATCGGGACACGAGCGAGAGGGATGTAGCAAACACGCACAAGGCGGGACTATCCACGAATGGTATGGGCGCGTTTGCCACGGCCAAGGACACCGGTAGTTCTGTTATTGTGCTTGTGGAGGATTCTCCGGAAGCTAAGCCTGGTGCTGCACTGGAGATGTCGGCAGTGGCGGTGGTTAAGCGAGAGGACTGTTGCAGCCCTCGCGTGGGGTCTGCCGGGGATGGGAGTGCACACACAGCAGGCAATCCCAAAGGTATGGGACTTGGTTGGTGTGGGATGTAGGGGTTTGTGGGTGTCTTGTCTTTAGAGGTCTAGGGTTATAGGGTCTGGTATTGTACGCATCGTATAGGAGCTGCCGTGAATGGTTATGTACACGCAACAGAACATCCAACTAGTGTGTAGCTGCTTCTTGTTGGAGTTTAGAATGTGGAATTTCAGATTTGGAGTTTTGAGAGGTTGAGATTATATAATCGCAAATATGAAGGAACTTCTATGTGTTGGGTACCAATTAATACTTCTGATTGTCCCATGTCTGCGTCGAAACTCAGCCCAAGAATTTAAATAAGCTAAGACAATTCGGAATCGCATTCGTACCAATAGAGTCCAAAGTCAAAGTCGAAGTCAATGAGCTTACGCAGAGTGCAGCTTTTGAGAATCGGAATCTTCTGGTGGGCGATAGTGCGGAGGATTTATCAACCACCCTCACGTTCATCACAGACGCCTGGGCTTTGTACAGCAAGACCCCTACTAAGGGACGGGATACAGGCATGTGTCGACATGAATGTTTACTCATATATGCATTGTATAGACGCTAAAATTATTGGAAATGCATGTGTTGGGTATCAGCTCGAAGAGAATGCGACAATATTTGTTGTGAGTGTATCTAGGACAAAAAATATGCGTTAGGATATACTGCCAGGTAGGTATATAGGATCACGCATGTGTTGTATCTCTGCTGGTGGCTTGTTGGTCTTGCACTACAAACCCGCTACTAAGAGATAAGATCAGGTAAAAATTCACATGAACGTAAACTCGACTGTATCTGGGTAGGCTATGAGCGTTAGGATATACGGCCAGGTAGGTATATAGGTTCACGCATGTGTTGTATCTCTGCTGGTGGCTTCTTGTTCTTTCACAAACCCTCTGTTATGGGATGAGATACGGGTATTATATTGTATGGATGTGTACTCGAGTATATCCGGGGGCAAACCCGCTAGCAAGGAACGAGGCACAGGCAAACATTCGCATAGATGTATGCTCGGGTGTATCTATGTAGCCTATATACGTTTAGTAGCCTATATACGTTTAGTAGCCAATATACGTTTAGTAGCCTATATTCGTTTAGTAGCCTATATACGTTTAGTAGCCTATATACGATGGGCTGTGTAGTGCATTTGATGTGGGTGTGCAGGTACTGTATTCCTGCTGGTGTATGTCTTGGATAAGTGTTGCCTGTGCGCGTAGATGATGCGTCGAGAATTCGGCCATCGATTGACAGTACTGGCATTACCGGATTATTTATATTACTTTTTGCTAACACCTTTGGCCTGGCGGTGTCTGGGCTGTGGGTTGGTTTAGACTCATTGCTCGAATACTATACCTTCGTAGACAGCCTCTCGTATGATGAGATTGCGAGCACCCTTGCATCCTTCCTTTGCACAAATGCACCTACAATGTGTATTTAAAAACCTTATTCTCTCTGATTTTAAGAGTTGGGGGGGGAACCTGCATCATCTGTTCCATAACTAGTTTTATTCTGCTACTTGATATCTATGACCTCGTCACCAAGCCTCCTATCAACATGGATGTATCTCCCACTATATCACGTCACAGGCCAAAAAACCTTGGTAGGCGCCTCGGGCCCAGGTCACATGCGCTATTGTTATCCATCCTCCTCCTCATCTGTTACCGGATATCCACGTGTACGCGTACGTGTACGTGTACGTGTAGGTCTATGTGTACGCGTACGTGCACGTGTATGTGTGTGTTCCCCAGCCTTGCCTTTCCACTGATATATCTTCCCCTATCTCGCTACAGGCAAGAAACCCCTGCCGTCCACTGTACGTTATCCGTTCGTATTTGAGAAGCTGGACGATGATCTGAGGCCATGCTACGTCTGCCACCAGACCTGCTTCTTCTCGTCTGTGACGTGCATTAGGTGTGATGAGCGTGAGCGAATGGCGTGTTTGCAATGCTCCCGCGAAGGACCACTGTGCCACCATGACGGTGTCCACAGGGTGCTCAATTTACGATACACTATGCAGCAACTCCGGGATGTGCTGAGTAAACTGAAGGTATGGGTCTGTATATGGGTGTAGTATCCCGGGATGTGCTAAGTAAACTGAAGGTATGGGTCTGTATATGGGTGTAGTATCCCGGGATGTGCTAAGTAAACTGAAGGTATGGGTCTGTATATGAGTTGTATATGGGTATATTTTCTCTGAAGGTATGGGTCCTGTTATTTGTGTTACAGTGTGCTAGTAGGCGCAAAGGCGTGTTTCTGCTCGCCCGTGACTTGTACTAAACAGACCCGCCTCAGGCCTATGCAATCGAGTGATGCCTCTAAACGAGCCAAACATTCCTTGCGACAGACAGCCACACTACTGCGAAGTCGCGAACAAGTACGATGTCACGGCACTCTGGTTTGTCTGTACTGCAGTAACATGTGAGCCACCGTCACCTGAAGTGTGTAGAGATAGTTTGAGGTACTACATAGGAATCTCCTGCCCAACCAGCTAAGGAAGTGCACGGCTTTCCATTCCTGCAAAGTTGTATCTGAAACACATCACTGGTGCGATCATCATATTTATAAATTCTTCAGCAGCAGTATCTCCAGCCGAGCCTTCTCAGGAACGATGATACTCTGCTGTAGAGTCCACCAACAGGTTCCATGTCCATGCACGCCTTTCTATCACTGCACACTCAACCAGGAACCCGTCACCATTGCCGTTTTGATAAATCCCTCTAAGACTATTTATTCTCACCAGGCTTTTTTTATTTTGGTGTGTATTCAGGAACGGGGAAACTCGGCTGTCGAGTTCGCCAACAAGTTGAATGCGCTGCTGAGCGGCAGAGTTGCCAAGAGCAGGACTACCTCTCCTCGCATCAGCAGATGCGGCTCACCCGTCCCCAACGGACCCCTGTCTGGACTTCTGGATGGGTCAGACACAAAGTTCGGTACAGTAACTGTGGGTGGACTGAGCGAACCCGGAGTGTTGTCCCTGGAACAGAAGAAGGCCACCATGGAGGAGGTTGTCAAGTTTCTCGACACTGTAAGGAATGAGGGCGACGAGGTGTGTGTGCTGACTGGACTTATATATAAATATATATATATATATATATATATGTATACATACATGTTGCGAAAATTATGTTGGAACCCCCAGTATGTTTTAGTGAAGGACTTATGATGGTAAGTATGCGTCAACGAACACACATGTCTGTAGCGCGTTAACTTGCTAGTGATATGCAAACCAACTTTGTTCCCGTATTTATGGCCAGTTGTTATGTATTTATTGAGTATATATATGGCAAGCCATTTTTGTTCCGGTATTTATGGCAAGCCTTTTTTGTTCCGGTATTTATGGCAAGCTGACAGGGGTTCGAAAATGGTCACATGAACTCATGTGCAGATGTCTCTGTCACCACCCACAAACAGAGTGTTCGTACGTTCACTGTATTTGTTTCGATATCTATGTTGAGCTGTCCGTGGTGTGTATACTTTCACATAGAGCTCCCAGACCTTGGCCCGGGCCTCCACTATCTCCCTATACCTAAAGAAAGATATCCTTCTTAGAGTTGACATGGCCTATCATAGTGAACTATGAACTACCTTCACACAGTACTCATATGCCTT
>LUCW03001683.1:90000-95000 GCA_001586965.3 Sphaeroforma sirkka
TATTCAACTCACTAATCCAATGATTGGCTTTTCATTTTGCACTTGTGATCCCTTTCTTTTTGAAACATCCGCGCCGAAAGCCTTAGATATCCACTGGAAAGTGTGCACGCTGCCCTTTTACGTATTATATATATATATATATATATAATACAAAGAGATAGCAGGTCCATCACTACAGCTACACTTCTATTTCGTATTGTTGCAAATAAAAGAAATAGCATATCATGGCAGTTGTACCCCACTCCCTTAGGCTCACAGTAAGTTATCAGACCTATCACGCCAGCTATACTGGCTAAACCCGCCTCATCCCCACCCCCATTCCCCATTACCTATCACCCATGTAACAGGTGCAAATCACCCTGTCCTGGAATCAAAGGGCAGAGGGTCTTCTATCCAGCAGGGACGGTCTGGTGGACCTGAACGATGTCCGGGCCCACATCCACGCGGGTGACTGTATCAAAAACATGAACTTGCCCCTGCGCATTAAATTGGCTGGTCTGCTACGTGCGCCTGATCCGTATGTACTTACTGGTTCCGTGCTTGCGGTATATACATATCACATTGTTCTGAGTGTAGTTTTGTTGCCGGTAGAATGAACGTTGATTCAGAAGCTATATGTCTCATACTATCTCATTTGTTGTAACCATGGACACAGCATGTATATACCTATCACATTGTTCTGAGTGGAGTGGTGTTGCCGATAGAATACACATTGATTCAAACGCTATATGTCTCATACTATTGCCTTTGTTATAACACTGGACACAGCATGTATACACATATCACATTGTTGTGAACGCTCTTGTCTCAGCTAATTGATTCAAACGCTATATGTCTCATACTATCTCTTTTGTTGTAACCATGGACACAGCATGCATATACATATCACATTGTTGTGTCTAGTTGATTCAAACGCTATAAGTCTCCTACTATTGCCTTTGTTACAACCATGGACATAGTATGTATATACATATCACTTTGTTGTGAGCGCTCTTTGTCTCAGCTAATTGATACAAATGCTATATGTCTCATACTTTTGCCTTTGTTGTAACCATGGACACAAGTTAGTAAGGCCCGTTGACCCGACGTTTGAAGGCGCGAGGAGAGTCTGATTGCCCCACGCAGTTCAAATAATCTTTTGCATGACGTTTTTCACCATTACACACACTCAGACAGGCCTCATTTTGGTACACCTCTGTGTTGCCAAAATCCATCACAAACATTTCTCAGGTCACGCTGCATGTGACCCAGAGCATTTTCTTTGTACTGAAAGGTGATCTCTCTAAACGGTTAGCTAGTCTTTACTTCTCTCTAGCCGGTGCTAGCTTCATTCCCTTTGCCATGCCTTGAGCGTCTTCCTCAGACTCTCTGCACAACCACTTCTCCGGGCGTTTGCGTTTGTAGGTGGATTCAGCAAGTCAAGCGGACCTTCTGTAAGAAGAGTGCCGTGGCCAGCACCACCCCCGAGGCCCTAGTACAGCAGCTGCAGAAGCGTCTCACACGGTCCACGCAGAACATACTAGCCCTACGGCGCACGTACGCCCGGGGATCAGACGACCGGCTGTGTGTACCCGACTGTCGGGGAGAGGGGTTTATGGTGCACTGTGAGTTGTGCCAGAATTGGTACCACGGCGTGTGTATCAAACTGCGGCCGCATGAGGTGCGGGTGAGTCGGTGGTTCTGTCGAGAGTGTAAGTTCGCGAATCTGCGGCAGCCGTCTGAGGCGGATGTGACTAGGCTGGTTAATGAGGGCAGGTGGGTGGGCGTGTGAGAGATGTTGAGATGTTTAGAGGTGCACTTTTTATGTTGTGGGTGCTGTTGATAGGCTTGGACGACAGTCTAAAAGGAAAGTTTGATGCGCAAGCTTATTCTCAACTATACCTGTCTCTCACACATACATACCATACTTAACATACCACTTAACAACTGTTATCCTGTACTTGGTCACCGCTATGCAGTGAGCTCAAAATCAAGCTACCTTTGCTCGACACCCTCGGTGCGTTACTGGTCAAAGGGTCCGCTTGGCGGGCGCGGGCGCGGGCCTTTCTCTCGAAAGAAAGCGACAGCGAGTTACAGAGTATATGCATTGCGATGGACATGCTTGATATAGACTACCACAACGAGAGACTCCTCATCGAGGGCCGGTTAAAACGTTTCGAAGCTCGGGCTGAGGTACGACAGGTGTGTTCTAATATGTATGCGTAAATGGGTTGATTCTATCGGTCGTGCTGGAGGTAGAGCGTGTCTCTGTCTGTGTACGAGTATATAACCTGGCCGTATTGTGTGGACCGAGTCGTCCTTCGTTAAACACCGGTTACAGCGCATCGAATTATTTCGACATTCGGTACATAACACACACATGGGGACTGAGAGTGAACAGTGAATAGTGATAACCACACGTCATGTACGACCCAGACACACAGGGGTATCTCAATGTGGGCGAGGGCGCATGTCGGTGTAAGGGTAGACACTCACAGTTTTTAGTGTTGTTTGTAGTTGTGGACACAAAGCGTTCCTACCAGGTATATTTAAACGTGTAGGGTTTTCGTAGGGTTTGCGTACACCCGGCACGAAGCCTCCGGCCCCAGCACTCGAATTGCCAATTGAAACCGAGCCAACGATAGTTCCTTAAGTCTGTGGCAGGAGACTATCCATATGTGACATATGTGAGAGGACAATTATGTACCCTGCTTATAGAAAACTGTCCATATGTGACATATGTGGGAGGGCAATTATGTACCCTGCTTATAGAAGACTATCCATATGTGACATATGCGAGAGGGCAATTATGTACCCTGCTTGCTTCCAGCCTGCTATACAGCCCGGAGTTGGTTTTCAAATCGTATATATTGAGACCGACATATTACGGAGATAAACATTTCCTTTTAGGATTATTGGAGTATGTGTTTTTTTTCCAAATTATTGCACTCCACCCTGGCTGGAGTGTGAGTGAGATATGGGATCTACGTGTCCAACTGGAAGCGTTGGTGCTGAAAGGTTTCATTCCTGTTAAGACTGTGCCGTGTACGTTGACGTTTACCTGTACGGTATAAGCGTTGGTGCTGAAAGGTTTCATTCCTGTTAAGACTGTGCCGTGTACGTCAATGTTTACCCGTATGCTAAAAGCGTTGGTGCTAGAAGGTTTCCTTCCTATTAAGACTGTGCCGTGTACGTTAACGTTTGCCCTTGCGCTAGAAGCGTTGGTCCTGGAAGGTTTCATTCCTATTAAGACTGTGCCGTGTACGTCAATGTTTACCCGTACGCTAGAAGCGATGGGATTTCATTTCTATTGAGACTGTGCCGTGTACGTTAACGTTTACCCGTACGCTATAAGCGTTGGTGCTGGAAGGTTTCATTCCTATTAAGACTGTGCCGTGTACGTTAACGTTTATTTTTGCGCTAATACTCAGTTCGCGCTGATCCCCATGGTACAGGCCACCACAGTCTCCAAAGCACGGACTACAAAAAAAGAGTCTGCGACGCGACTGATAGTTCCGAAAGGAATAACCCTCCAGGCTATCCACAGCGCACGTACACAAACGGATTCAAACCACAAGGCACAGGTGGCGTGTGTATCGCAGGGGCCCATAGACACGCAGACAGCGAGTGTCTTGTTAGACAATCTACCTACCAGCCGACAGGACTCTGAAGCTGTGCGCGATCCATGCACCGCCGCACCTGCCAGCAACGCACCCTGTGACGTATCTGGCGATGCGCGCGAAAGCGGAAGCAAGGACGATGTGACTGGGACAGAGGGTGGAGACAGGGTTTCGGATCCGAAGGGCGGGGAGAGTTTGGGGCAAAGAGGCTCAGAGTTTGGGTATTTAGGGCAAATAGATCCAAACTGCTCAGACCGGGACAGGGGGAATCCCAAGTCACCGGAGGCTAAGACCGAATTCCCAGCTGATATAGGCGTCCAACAGCTCACTGCAATTCTTGAGAGGGCTGGAGCGACACCCGAGGATGAGGATAGGAGTATTAGTTCCGAGGATGAAGAAGAAGATGACATGGACAGGTGAGCCATATTTCTCAACGTTTATATATATTGAGGCAAAACGTTATAAATATTGAGGCAAACGTTCATATATATTAACACAAAACGTTTATATATATTTTGGCAAAACGTTTATATATATTTTGGCAAAAACGTTTATATATATTATGGCAAATCTTTTCTTGAAGTCCTGCATAGAATGATATGAACGTGTACGTTTTCCTCAACTACGCATTACGTTAAGCACTCTATAAAGGTACCGAGCACTCTGTGCTACGCACAAAAACCGCATAGTGTATTGCTGAGGTGCAATAGTATTGTTACTAAGGTGTATTAGTATTCTTGCTAGGGTGCAAGAGTATTGTTGCTAAGGTGTAATAGTATTCTTGCTATGATGTATTCAATTGTTGCAAAGGTGCAATAGTACTGTTGCTAAGGTGTAGTAGTATTGTTGCTAAGGTACAAAAGTTTTGTTGCTAAAGTGTAATAGTATTGTTACCCATAGTCTTCTGTACAAACTCGTCTGCCTGCAATGGGTTATAAAGGCATATGCGCATCTCATCTGCAGTCTCGTTCTGTAGTCAGCATTCACGGGCAGTCTAGTATTATAACCATGTCGCGCCGTTGTAACTAATTTAGTAAATGTGTCTATTCCCTCATCGGCCGTTGTAATTAATTCACTCATACCCACTATCCCCTGTCTATTCACTCGCCGGTAGCGCTCGACACTGTGTGTGCAATCTGCCCTACAAAACAGTGGAGCACGACTGCATGATTCAGGTATGTTCTTCCGCGCTACGCCACAAGGCACTTGCAAGCAAGTTCACAGTTTGAGGACATACACCATACAAGTGTGTGTGTGATCCAGGGCCGTTAGCCATACCCACAACATGCACAGTACCTCCTACAAGCCTAGTTTACGATGAACTTCTGTGCGAATGGTAGTGGGTATAGCAAGATGTCCTTATGGTGTGATGTGGTTGTTTGTAGTGCTGAGTGTGGAGGG
>LUCW03001683.1:100000-102500 GCA_001586965.3 Sphaeroforma sirkka
CGCGCACATACATACTATGTATATGTATATGTATATTTTATGTATATATATATTTACACATGCATATATATATATATATATATATATATATATATATATATATATATATATATATATGTATATATATATGCATATGTATATGTATATGTATATGTATATGAATATAATAATATGTATATGCATATGTGTATGTATATAATATTATATGATATGTGTGTATGTGTATGTGTGTATGTGTATGTGCATATGTTTATGTATGTGTATGTGCATACGCATGTGTGCATAATATGTATACGCATACGCATTACGCGTACGTGCAATGTATGTGTATGGCTGTATGTGTATGTACATAAATATACGCATACGTAATACTATGTGCATACGTATGTGCATATATATATGTGCATGTATTTTACATGCAGATGCATGTGAATGTATATGTATGGCATATGTATAAATAAGAAGTATATATATATCATATCCATGTATATGCATAAACGTATACGTAATACGCATATGCATACGCATATGCATGTGTATATATATATATATATATATATATATAATATTGATGATGATGTGTATGTATATGTGTGTATGTATATGTATATATATATATATATATATATATATATATATATATATATATATATATATAATATGTATATATGGCATGTGTATATGCATATGTATGTAGCATGTATATATATATATATATACGTATATGTATATGCATATGTATAATATATATATGTATATGTATATGTATATGTATATGTATATGTATATGTATATGTAATATATGTATATGTATATGTATATAACGAGCTGGGTCCTATATCACCCGCACTTACATGCGACCTCTAAGAGCGGCAGGAATGTTACGCTGGCCACTATTTGACGGATAAGGCCTTGGATTTCTTTCTGTAGCGTTGATTCCGAGCGCTCTCGAGGTGTCCTGTGTGAGTATAGCAGGTGCGGTCAACACTATGTGCAAGCCCGTTGAATCCGTTGCACATGAGTAAACGTATATTTGACAAATGTACGACAAAGCTCGGCCATGGTGAGTTAACAGCAGGTACAGATAGATGGATGCAGAACATGATGGGTTCATTTGAACGTAATTGAAAAACGTGCGTCAAAGCTCATGCATTGTAGGTATACCTTAACCCTAAACCCTAAGCCCTACAGTAGGTGAAGTAGACATTCAGTGAAGTATATGATAGGTCGCTTGGCTATGGAACAGACGAAACTGACAGACTTGCGTGCTGCTATTGTGAACACAGCAGGAGAGGACCTTTCAAACGCACATACATCAATAAGGTGTACAATTTACACCCAAAACACTGTCATATATACAACCATACATTAATTATATAAAAACGTAAACTAGTTATATACGATCACACCCAAAACGCTGTCATATATACAACCATACATTAATTATATATAAACGTAAACTAGTTATAAGTGCAACCTCCCACAGTACTTGTGTACAATATGTCTTGTAATCAGACACGTACGAGTCATGTGTGACAGTCCGATCCGCATCTATATTGAAGACCCATCGCTCAATCGTTTCACCCGTCTCTGCACTACAGACGATTAGCACCAGCTTCTGCGCGTTGTGTCGCCCGACCCATTCTGTTGTAGAGATAGCATCCGAAAGTACTTCAGCACTACGAAGTATTGGGTACACGTACAGCGGTTGAATGGTGGCCGAGTGGTCTTTACATGGCAGAGTTGTCCTAGTATGTAACAGTAGGTGAAACTGCCTACAGTTCATTCTGATGTGAAAACTGGAGGGGTTGGTTCTGTGACAAAAGGGGTGGATTCTGTAGCAAAAGGGGTGGATTCTGTAGCAAAAGGGGTGGATTCTGTAGCAAAAGGGGTGGATTCTGTGACAAACAGTTCCGTGGCAAACGGTAGAGCAATCAGATCAGAAACATTGACAGTGGAAAGAGAATATTGGCGACCCGGACGTATCCGGTTGGTGGGGTATCGAATCCAGACGCCGACCGATAGGATTGAGTACGTATTTAAAGCACTAAAGCTTGAGTACGTATTCAAAGCACTAAAGTTTGAGTACGTATTCAAAGCACTAAAGTTTAAGTACGTATTCAAAGCACTAAAGTTTGAGTACGTATATAAAGCAATAGAGTTTGAGTACGTATCTAAAGCACTAAAGTGTGAGTACGTATATAAAGCACTAAAGTGGTCACTAAGAACAGCGCGAACATCATGATATGAACATATAGGCGCCTCGGCTCATCATACTGTGCTCTCTCAGAGTACTGTCGTAGAAGGGCATAGAATGGCTGCAAAGCTTCTTTGATACACATTTAACATACCAGGTCGTAAAGTGTGAATAAGTGTGCGAATAAAAACATGAAGCATGTCTTGAGATATTGGTGAATATAGCAATAATCTGCCGAAGCCGTTAAATACCACATCGTATAAATATGCTGCAGTTTCAGGAACAAATGTGTGTGTACCGTTT
>LUCW03001683.1:105000-107500 GCA_001586965.3 Sphaeroforma sirkka
GCGCTGGCTTCCCCATCATGTCCTTATCGATGGTATATGACTTAATGTCTGAACTATTACTTTTTTTGTTTTATGATCTGATGTGATATCCTTATTGTACTTGACCACAAAGCAGATAGATAACACAAGTACAGAGATACACTTTGTGTATGAACAAGCCGAGCAGGTGGCGAGTGATGGTACGATGTGCAGGAGATCTGCTTAGGTATTTTGACTCAGATTTTTCCAAAAAATACTGTTGGTATGGTGCTCTCTATGTAAATTCATACACTCTGCCGTGTTAAATATAAACAGTCCGAGTGGTCGTGAGGCTCTGAGTGACTGTGACTCTGCGATGAGTGACGAGGCCTCGGGCCCAAACAGCCTAAGGCCCTGAGCCACGATTCCACGAACACTCGAACTGAACCTTTTTTTTGTGTAAAGCAATTGTATGGAAGCCCGCCAAAAGCTAACCCCCAGTAGATTCCGGCTATATAGTCGGATCTATAAATAGTCTTGATCGGAGCATCTTATGAAATAGCAAAGCCCAGAATGCCACAGACGCGCGGTCACAAGTTTGAGCCGTAGAGTTGGAGGCCTACAAATACTTTATATACTGTGGTTGTGCGGTTGTGGTGAACTCGATGAATAGGCAATAGGTGGATTTCTGGTGCTGTTCACATTCGTATAGTGAGATGTTGAGTGACTATTTGTTGTTATATAGAGGTACTATGCAAAGTATGCGAACTTGCTAGTTCTCCAGCGTTACAGTCTGAACTCTTTTAAATTGAAACACGAGAGTGGCTGCCAAGGCCCAAGTCTACGACAAAAGTCGGTTCCGGTTTAGCGATAAATATCAATCGGTATGTATGCGTCAAAGAGTCGGTGAAGGGCCTCATATAATAGTTCAATAAGCCGCTATGTTTCTATACTTAATCCGATTTTCTGAGGGGACTGCACTAATATCGTCTCGCTATGGCTTGATACGTGATCATACTTGGCTAGCCCCTACCTGTCAGTGACAGCTAACTATTATGTCTGCTTGATGCCTATACTCTGCTTAGATTGCATATCCCCGCACCACAACAGATATACTGTTACTGCACTCTGCAATTGTGTCTGCGTTAAACCAGATGTACATTTTGCCGCTGTGCCCTGGTCGACGCGAGCATGAGCAGGTGGTCAAAAGTACTTCACAGCTAAATATTGAGATTACTGCCAGAATACAGTAGAAGCAGAGATGTGAATGTGACCGGTCCTCTCGAGCAATAGCCTTCTTTTTCTCTTCTGTGAGCACTATTTCGAAGAATCTCTTTACTAGTATCGACTGAACTAGAACAGTTAGGGCGCTACGTCTTAATTAGAAGTAGTCTACAGAAGAAGAAAAAGCCCCCCAGCAGCCAAGAGGTACGAATATATTTCTTAATAACAACTTGTTTCCCTCTCTAATAACATCAGAATACATCAACTACACAAATTGCGGGGCCACAGACAGATAGAAGTTGCTTATGAGTGGCATAGAAAGGACTTGTATGAACCCTACCTTATGAATAGAGAAGTATTTACCTTTCGATAACCTTTTTTTTCTCACACTACTATCGGCGTACAGAAACTACAGATACTGTGAAGTATCAGAACGATGGAAGTTGCGTCCGCGCTGTCTAGGAAGGACTTCTATGGAGTGTACCTTCTTACCTCCAAAAAGCCGACCTGCAAATATCATACCTATGTTGGTATGTACTCTATGCAGCCCCAAGATCTCACAAATCTTGTTAAATTATGCAAGCTCGGGTGACTGATATATATAGAAGTTTCTATAAGGCATACTCGTTTGTTATACAGATCTTGGCTGGTCAACTGTGTGGGGTTCACTTGGCTGGACTTAAAGATTGTGAGTGCAGTATGTTGAGCTAGAAAGAAAGCTGAGTCTTGGTGTCCTCGTACGAACCTGGTTGTGAAACGGGAGAGGTCCGTGTATTTCGAATGCCCTTAACGCATTGAAAGCTTCAGCTCGTGATAGGGTAGAAGCCAACGCGTTATTTATTATCGGTATATCAGATTATTCTGCCGTAAAAAGTGCGTTATATACCCTGTACTCAATACAAACAAACCATATCCACATTCACCCGTCAAACAGGATTTTCAGTCGACCCACCCAGAAGGCTCCGCCAGCACAATGGCGAGCTGACTATGGGCGCTAAGAGAACACTGCGGAAGAGGCCCTGGGAGAGTGTGTTAGTGGTCCACGGATTCCCAGACGAAAAGGCAGCCTTGCGGGTGAGTGTGGGAAGGGGTTAATCCTCGTGATAGGGACGTATTCGAGATCTTTGGGAAGGCTGCAGCAGGCTGTATGTGTTCCGGATAGATTTGGGCACAAATTCGATTTGTTTAATTCTCCCGAGGACTATTCACAGCTGTACCGAAGTTTAGGCTGCACATTATCAGTGTGTATAGGTATAAGCAGGAATACATCTCCGATTAATGGTGTACAAGTATTGTCTATTATTAGGAACACTTACAA
>LUCW03001683.1:110000-150000 GCA_001586965.3 Sphaeroforma sirkka
GCGCATATGCGAATACTTTTCGGACCCATCAGATGGCTCAAATCGACAGCAGGTACGTCATCGGGTATTTATCTTTTGATCTGTAGTATCTCTATTAGTACTGTCATGAATCATGCAAGTGCGGGGCGGAAGTCTTTTAATCGGTGATGTTTCAATTGGTAGTGTCGCGCCCGCTTGGGATTCAAGCATGTACTGTGAGTGTATGTCAGTTGTGATTTGGCTGTATCTATGGTGTCTACTATCTACAAGTTCGCAATAGAAATATACCATACGTGGTTTTTTTTCTAGTCTAAACTTGATCTGTGTGGTAATGTAGCGACATATGTTGCGCTGGCTTGTCATTGTGGCGGCTATATGCTCGCATGCCCTCCGCGGCCCCGATCGCGAACGATATACCGATATTAGGGTCGCTTATTTGGGCACGGACTTGTGTATTGGGTGGTATGCATGGGTATGTATTATCAAAATGTATATAATCTATTTGTAAGCCTATTGATCAATTTGTGGACCAGTGAGAGTATGTGACGCAATTCCACGCAGCTTAATGTCGTATATTCAGCACTTAACGGATTGAGCCAATAAGTTCTTATATTATTCTTATCAGTTAGCGTCGACAATTCTGTGATCTAAACGTGGTCCTATATATCAATACACCTATTACACTACAGCCTCAGACGATGATCTTCAGCATGCGGATATTGACTATGAGTATACCTGTCTCGTCTGCTTGGACGATATCGATCTCAATGACCCCACCATCCGCTGGTTGGGCTGTTGCCGCGAGAAGTGTCGAATGCGGACACATATGGGCTGCCTCGCCAAGTATGCGTTTTATATGTATATTTATATTGTACTTCACTGTACCTTTATATATCTTACCTAATTATGTGTGTCAAGAATTTTTATGGGTCATACCTAGGTATGTGTATCATATGCGTTTCTATGTATCTTCACAAAGTCCGAACTTTACTGTATGTTTCTACATATTATCTAAGTAGATGAATCATATGTATTTATATATATATTCGTTAAGTGTGTGTATCATATGCGTTTTCGTGCTTTACTATATGTTTTTACATCTTATCTAAGCAGATGAACCTTATGTTTTTTTAATCTTCATTAAGTGTGTGTGTCATATGCGTTTCCGTACTTTACTGTATCTTTCTACATCGTCTCAAAGTAGATGAATCATACGTAGTTTTATATATCTTCATTAAGTATGTGTATCATGTGTATCTTTACGAATCTTAGATATGTGTTATATGTATCATATGTATCCTAATGTATCTTATCTAAGCATATGCATCGTATGTCTCTCTGTGGATCTTCTCCAAGTATGTGTATGAGACGCATCTTTATGGATTATATATATGTATGTACTAACTATATCCGGTTTGTCAAAACATTCAGATACTTCTCGAGGTTTGTGCGATGTTTATATGTGCCATCATGCGCTCTGATATGTTTTTTAACGAACTAAAGGATGTCTGCGCAAATAGCCTCGAGCCTTCTCACACCCCATTGTTGTCGAAACTGGAATCGTATGGATGCGTTTTATATCCGTGTATGCTCACTGCGTAGCACAGCTTGGACCGTGTAACTGTACTGATAACCGCTTATCGGCACTCGTATAGCTGGTTCCTGAAGGACGATCCCACACATCTGCTGCCCGTGACTGGCACCTGTCCTCTATGTCGTGAGAAACTGCGATGGGGTGATCTCATCCAAAAATATGGCGACGCACATCGGGTCGAAACAAGGTATGGCAATTTCCCTGACTTTGTTATACCTGTTGTGGTCTGCTTAGTCGATTTGCACGGGTGATTGTTTAGTATCTATATTCTCAGTGGCGAGACGTGAAACGTTGGCTTGAGATTTCTATGATTGTCTGGCCATGGTCTCATAGTCCTTACTGAGTGCTATCGCAAAGTTCTATCGATAGGAATATAAAAACTTCTCAAATTTGTTAACGATGTTTCTAAGGTTTGTGGTGTCGTCCTCAGTTTCTATCACTCCAACACGGCCCACCAGTGATGGGAAAAGTGTTCCGTTTCCCATCCAAAATACCTATGACCTATAGATTATATGCCATCATGTACACTCTTACCACGAATACCCAATGTATAGCAAGAGGAAAGGGCGCAGGAAAAATGCAGCCGACGAAACGGTTGAAACTCCGCCGAAACGCAATCACCCAACAGAAACAGACACCGATGTGCGCCATGCCTCGGGGGCTGTGATTGACATAGATGCCACCCCCCATATCTCTGGCATTTTTGACGAGCTGGATCTCAGCTCCCCGAAGGTGTGTAGGCGGAAAAAGTTTGGTCGATTTGAATGTGCCGTGTTCTCGATGTTTTGTAAACACCTTTCGAGATCATACACCGGTCAATCTCTCTGGATGTGAGATTTACTGGCGTTAATGTCGGGGAGGTTTTGTTTTTGGCGTGACATTGGCGTGCACGTTTATAGCTTTTACATATTAGCTGAGCTGTATTTGTCGTGTAAGCCTCACCTGTTCACTAGGCTACATGGGGCTACATAACAACATTACCACAGTTGCATCATAATCACAACTGTACTCATGCGCTGCTGCCCATCGCAACTTACGAAACCCACACAATATCGAGACATATAAACCTAGTTTATTGAATGACGAACATATGCCTTCGTCATTGAACATAGAAGCAAACCATCTTCTCTATATTTATTCATCTCACGGTTGTTGCTACCATGGCGGGCACGGGTGTGCCGTCTGTAGTGTCTACTTAACCCTTTGCCAATAGCCAAGTCGCGACACTAAGACGGGTTACCATGCACAGTACCTCCACTCCAACATCGTCTTCGTTCTGTTCATGGTGGTGTATAGTTATGCACACCATCAGCAGCTATGCAGTTGCATACACTTGCGCTCCCCACACTCTTTCTTCGCACATGCAACACATCCAACCGCTTGCTGATTCACTCAAATATCTCTGACGCCGTCTCGCTGACCCATTTGATATTCCTACAGCCGCTTCTGCAGAGATTACAGACTCAAAGAAGAAAGGACGGTGCGCAGGCCACACAACGACGACCACGTAGTGCTGTGGATCTTTTTCCAACGACACGGAGTGACACTTCGTTTGCCAATCTGTATCAAAGTATCAATACTGGCATAGAAGCTGATACGAATACACGACCCAGTACACATACATGCACGCGCGGAGATACTACCACCACCACATCGGACACATCTAACAAGAACAGTATAAGCGATGTATTGAGTGCGACGGTAAACTCTCGCAGTGCCACACGTGTCAACGCACGCGGCAGTCCCAATGCGCACCTCAAGACGGGAACGCGCAGGAGCGCAAGCACAAGCATAAACACCAACACCAACACCAACACCAACACCAACACCAACTCGCAGTCGTGTGTGACTGTGGATGTAAAGTTGCTCCCAGAGATAGATTCTCGTACTTCCTTGGGGAGTCGGCATAGAGATTCACTCACATCGGTCCGTTCCGGCAGTGCCGTAGCCCGAGCGCAGAGAGAGAATTTTACCATAGATACAGACCATGCGCCTATGCCAAGCCACTCGCCACCGTTTGCGTTTGGCACACAGCGGCAGATGTCCCACACACCCTGTGACCTCACACTCACAGGCACGGTGAGGAATATATATGATAGTGGGTCGCCTGCGAACGAAGCTGAGAGAAGCCCACGGGCGTTGTCTCCAAGCACAAACACATCTGGAGATAGGAATAGAGAAGTTAGTAGGTATGCAGACACAGACATGTCTGGAAATAGAAATAGGGAGGGTGGTAGGTATACAGGCACAGGCACGGCTGCGGATAGATTTAGGGAGGAGAATAAAAGTGTGGATATCAGAGAGGATTCCGAGTCACCGTGTGAGCGAGCACATAGCACGCGCATACGGCTTCCCATGAGTGTGGTGAGTTCGGCTGTACAGCCGTGTGTATCGCCCGGGGGGCACGGTGCCAAACGGAGGCTGAAGCACAGAGACGCACACTCCGAGGCACCTGCGCACCCCAGAGCGGACAAGGCTGTGGATAGTGTTGGTGCTGCACCCAGTAGGAAACACAGACTCGTAAGCAACAAGAACGAACCTATAGTTATTGATAGTTCCGATTCGGATACAGATGTGGTGCGCCGGCCGAAAAGCACGGGATCTGCGGGTATTAGGAGTGTGTTTGCATACGTGTCGAACAGCCCGTCATCACCCACTCGCTCGCGGCGCCAGCTCGATGGCAAGAAGGAGGTACATCTATATAACCAGCAAGGGGACACACACGTACCTAAATATATGTATGGACTACAGTCACCTCGACATGGGCGTTTGAATACACGCACACACCCGTCCAGTCGTACGGATGCACGAGCAAGTTCACACGCACAGGTGGATGTACTGACAGACCCAAGTCAGCAGGCAAAGTCACCGGCGAAGACGCCGCTCCTACGAACATACGTAGCGCTGAATGTAGACGCGCCTGTGAGCCAAACACGGCATTCCCCAGTACTGATAGCGTCACGAAAGCTTAATACCAACGAACAGGACATCACCAACCAACAACAGACCATCACCAATCAACAACAGAACATCACTAACCAACAACAGAACCTCAACCACGAGACTCCGAGTAGTAGTAAATCCTCTGGTCTCAATGTCAGTGGCGGTAGGAATTGTCGCACGACTGCGGCAGAGCAGGGCGACCAGAGGGGTCCTACGGTTGTGCTGGAGGAGCAGTCATCAGACAGTGAGGATGATTCGATGTATGGCAAGCTTTCACTGCGGGAACGGCTGGATATCGCCGGACAGTCGTGAGATCCGATACGCTGGAGGTTCGGTATTGATTGCTAATAAATATGTAGTACATAAATGATCATAAAAATAAATACCCAGTTTAACTTGGGCCGACTGTGGGCTTTTATGGACCGATGGAGATGCCAAATCGTATGCAAAGATTACAATTGTATAGGCCACATGGTGAAAATACCTGGCGGTAAGGAGCTGACCAGCGCTCACTCACCACATGTGCAGTTTAATTAAATACGTATGTTACATCTGAAGTCTGTCATCGTACTGAATGATTCATCTGTGTGATATGGCGCTCTGCATTTGCTCTGTCGGGGATAACCAATATTTCATACGCACACATAGTGTCTGACCACTCCACTCGTAGACCTCGACCCCAGAAAAAAAAGGGGCGTACGCTCCGTTGTGTATGTTTGTGTGCTGATCTATATGAACATGGAGATATTATCTTCTTAATTTGATTGTACTCTGTCGGGAATGGCTGATATTTCCATACATATACAGGGTGTTTCACAACTCCCAAGCGTATTGAAACGCGTCAGTGTGCTGTGTGTGCTGTCAACCTCTAGATAAAGGGGTTTAAGTTCTTCGGCGTGTACACAAAGTGTGTATGATGTACGTCTGCGTGATTCAGATATCCGTCTCAATCGTCCTTCAAGGCATCTTGGTTTACCAGGGTGTACTGCCGCGGCTTCACTGCCAAAATTTCCATCTCAGCATAAGGGGTAAACAATTCGTTGCTCTTCATATATATATCTGCTTCAGTCTCAATCCAGCGCGTGGTACGCTGCCAATGGCCACTGTCTTTGTGTTGTGTGTGTAGTGTATGTATGATATATGTGCCAGCATCTGCAATCTGCTTTAATCGCACTCCAGCGCGTCGTGCGTTGCCAGCGCGTACTGGCGCGGTTTCAGCGCCAGATTCTCGAGATGTGGCAAAACCTGCATAAAGTGAGCGGTAAAGTCGCCCCGCGCCATTCGCGCGTACATCACATAGTGCTGTGTCCACCGCCGGTTAAACTCGATAGCCTCCATGCCACTCTCAGCCGTCCACCCGCGACTGATGGCGATCTGAGTGTGACAGCTATCGCTCAGCTCCTGATGCTGCGCCGCAAACAGGAGGTCTATGATCTCCACGGTCTTGAGCTTCTTCCCATCCTCGCCAACCACCTCCAGGCCCTTGCTCTGCGCCAGTTCGGTCAGTTCCGGCTTGGACAGCTTCGTGTACGTGGCCGACGTATAGTCCACAAACCCGAAGGAGTCTACAACCGTGGGGTTGCCCCGCTCACGGGCAAAGGTTTTGACCTTGTTTGCCGAGATGTGCTCGTTCAAGACACCCTCGTTAAACTCGCGCGCGTCCTGTTCCGGGTGCGTTTCGGGTGACCAACCGCGGTGGGTAGCCAATACTACGTGGTGTTCATCGCTTGTATCGTCTTGCTGTTGCCGAAATAGCGTGTCAATGATCTGTGGCAGGGTCAGGCTCCTCCCCCGTACTTCCACACTGACCCCGACAACCTTCGCCATCTCCACCGCCATAGCTTTGGGCTGGGACGTGAGACAGCAGAAATCAAAGAACACATCGTCGACTTCCAGACAATTGCGGTTGGCCCTGTCCAGCCGCAGCACGAGTTCTTCTCGCTCGCCAAAGACGTTCAGGCCCTTCAACAGCTCTCGTAGCGTGTTGACCGGTGTCAGGTTAGTCTCGCGCTCCAGTGCATAGTGGTTGGCGAGTGCGTGCTGCTTCTGTCTGGTGGTGAGGTCTCGCGCGTCCGGCAGCGCGGTGCACGCCAGCCGGTTGAGACTATCCTTCGGCATACGCGATAATTCCACGTACTTGCTCACCCATTTGTCATTGAATTCCCTGGCACTCAGTTCATCAGCGTGGGCCTCTGTCCACCCTCGCGTCAGCGCTAAGCTCTCATGTGTCGCGTCCGAGTGCAGTTCTTGTTGGCGTTTGAATAAGAAATCAATCAGCTCCGCCGTCTTGGGTTTCTTGGTTTTCCGGCCTACTATGGCCTCGTCCAGACCCATCTTGACAGCCAACTCGCACAACTCCGTCTTGGACAGCTTCTGGTACGCATTTGACGTATAATCCACAAACTTCGTGCTGGGGGACGGTGGCGCCAACGGCTCAATGTCGGATCTGCTCTCCTTGCGACAGGTCTTTAGCCGTGTGCCCTCCACATACTCGCGGGTAACCCTGCGGTTGTATTGTTGCGCACTCTCGCCTGCCGCATTCTCCGCAGACCAGCCCCGGTATGTCGCCAGCTTCACGTGATCCTCGTCCTTCATAATCATGTACTGGTTGTCAAAGAGCAAGTCGATAATAGCCGGAACCGTCATGGGGGCCCCAGACTTATCCACAGTGCACAGACCCAGCTCATTAGCGATCGCCTTGGCAACGGTTTTGGACTTGTGCGCGATGGTGGTATAATCCACAAACACGTCATGTGGGTGAAGCTGGTTGGTCATCGCCCGCCCCAGCCGTGCCACCAACTCTTCCTTGTTCCCGCTGGTGTTGTAGCCCGTCAGCAACTGCCGTATACGCGCCTTAGAGAGCTTGTGCACACTCTCGCCATCCTGGGTTCGCAGCGAGGCGCCCAATTGGTATGGATCGACCACTAGCGGTATCTGTGGTTCGGAAAACATCCCCCTCGTGTGTGCCTTGAGGCCATCAGGGTTGGACATATGTGTGTGTGCATGTCCTCGACTCGGCATACTGTCTCGCGAAAGCCCCGCTGTGCTCAGCATAGGTAGCCCGTCCCCATCGCTCATATGTGTGTTCGAGCTTCGGTCATCCCGCCCATCACTGCGGTTTGCCGTTGCGAAAGGCAAGGTGTTCGATTCATGCCCCTGCATATGAGTGTCACCCCCATGCGTCGAACTATGGTAGGACCCTTGAGCTAGACCAGCTCCTGAATCCAAACCATTCGAGCCCTCTCCTGAATGCCGGTCCGATATATGGGTCGCATGTGCGTACGCAGAAGTGTTTGCTTGTGCGAAACCGTTTGTGGTTGCACCTGTTCCTGTAGTATCAGGTCCCTGACCGTGCAAAGTGGGTTTGCCTACAGGTCTACGCTCACGCAATTTATCACCCTTCAAACAGTGCACCTCCGTCCATTTCTTGTTGAAGCGCTTGGCATCGTCGTCATCATCTGCATTCCAGCCCCGAAACTCGGCCAAACGCTCGTGGTCTCTGAGCGTGATGTTCGCATGCTGGTGTTCAAACATCATACGCACAACCTCAGGCGTAGTCAACTGCTTCACGTCCTCCACGCCCGCAAAGACGCCCATTAGGCGGGCTCTACTAAACACCTTGTCCGTGTTCCCCTGCGCCATATAGAGATTGAAGTCCACGAATATATCGTCCGTGGTCAATTCGTCCCGTTTGGCCCGGTCTACTCGCTCTACCAATTCCTCTTTGCTCCCGAAGGTATTCAAGCCTTCGAGCATAACGCGAATATCCTTGGTGGGTAACCGGTGCAGATCGGCATCGGACCACAGGTCAGCATCGGTTGATTGGGCCTGGCCTCGTGACTTTTCTGGACGGGTGCTGTGGGGAGTATAGGACAATTGGGGTATAATATGAGCATTGGTACACCGTATAGACAAGGACATTTAGCCTCGTCGGTGTGTAAAGATGCCTGGGCTGCTAAGCTGCCATACTTATAATTGCAACAAGGCTGAAAATGCCACAGTGGTCTGTCTCAACCTATGGCCGCACAGCCAATACACACATTGAAATTGCGAGTGGGTAGTACTAAATTATGGAAGCGCGGAAATCGCTACGGGACTTGGGAGGCAATTCTAATGCCAATATGACAAACATTTTGCGTCCCAGTACGCAATCATCCCAAAATGCGCCATCACACACGTGTGCAGCATCGGATGTATAGTACAGCCACCACACACGTGTACAGTATCAAGTGCATAGTACAGCCACCACAGGTATAGTACAGCCACCACATACGTGTACAGTATCAAGTGCATAGTACAGCCACCACAGGTATAGTACAGCCACCACATACGTGTACAGTATCAAGTGTATAGTACAGTCACCGCACACGTGTACAGTATCAAGTGTATAGTACAGCCATCACACACGCGTACAGTATCAAGTGTATAGTACAGCCACCACACACGTGTACAGTATCAAGTGTATAGTACAGCCACCACACACGTGTACAGTATCAAGTGTATAGTACAGCCACCGCACACGTGTACAGTACATACCTGTCAATATACTTCTGCGTCCATTTCCAATTGTACTCCTTCGCAGACACCCCTTCCGCGGTGCTCCAGTTCCTATGCAGCGCGAGTGTGTGCTGAAGCGCGCCCGACAGATTCTTGTGTTGTGTGGTGAACAACAAGTCCACTATATCATTCAGAGAGAGCGCCATCTTCTCCACATCCAGCCCCATCGCCCTGGCCACCTTGATCGCAGCCGATCGACCCTTGCTCGCCAACGCAGTATAGTCTACTAGTATATCCCCCGGCTCCAGCTCATTCCGCTGTAACCTGAGCACACGGGCTAGCAGCTCGTCTCTGGTGCCGACTGTATTGAGGCCATGGAGCATATCGACCAATTGGCTCTTGGGCGTGTTGTCGTCAACGTAGTAGTGCGCGTTCACGTCGTCAAACGAGTTTGTGGGCCCGGCCATAGATTCGTGTATGTGCATGTGTGCGGGTGCCTGTGTGGTGAGTAGTGTTGTGTATGTGTCTGTGAGGGTTAGCGGCTCTAAGTAAGGCTTCTCACTCGCCCCATACTCTGTGTGTGTGTGTGCGGAGTCCTGTTCGTGTAAGTGAATGCCGCTGTGCGGCTGTGCATCCTCGCGGACGTACTCTTGTGTCCCACTAGGTTCGTATGTTCCGTCCGTGTGTGTGTTTATATTCGTGCCGTTGCGTTGGCCTGGAGTATGCGACAGTAGCTGTGGGCCAACGCCTGGTCCGGTCAAGTTTATACCTGTTTCTGTGTGCATGCTCGCGCCTGTACCCACCGTGCTGATTTTTGTGGCATCTGCAGATGACTGCTCTATCGCGCTTTGCGACTGTCTGGCTGTCTGTGGCCCTGAATGTAAGAATTTGGGCGAGTTCAGATAACCAAGTTCGTTCACCTGGGTGTACTCTGCAGATAACATGTATGTGCCTTTACTCGAACCAAGCACTGGTTCAAACCCTGGGCTGAGCGGTCCCGGGGATTCAAACACTATATACTCATGCGCCACGTGCGTTGTCGGCAACACCTGCCCGTTCAGTTGCAAGCCTGGACCTATATAATCTATACCATGTGACTCGGTCCCATTCTCATGGACTTCATCACTCTCCTCTGTAATCCGATCTGATTCTTGCTGCGGTGACCGCGGCTTTTGTTGGGACGTACAGCCGCCTTCCGTATCACTCCTCACAGACTGCTGCTCCACGGATATCTGGTCTAATATACTCTCCTCTGCGTCTGCAACTACATCGTCATGTTCTATACTCTGCTCTAACACATTTCCCCGAGATTCTCCGTCAGTATCACTCCCTGCAGAGTGCGGGTTATTAGACATCTGGTCCAATTCACTCCCATCCGCGGAAACACCTACATTGTCATTATTACTGCCATGCTGTGGTCCCTCGGCTAATACAGTCACCTGAGGTTCTCTCACATCCATGGTATCGACTCTATCATGATCTACACTGTATGGCACTCCATTAACCTGAGATTCTATTACTTTTCTTAATACACCTATCTCATCAGGACCTACATTATCTCCTGTACTTGGTTGAGTTTCGCTTGCAGTTGCAGCCACAGGGCTGGCTACGTTGTTTGTGTTTGAGTTCGACTCATTGTTGTTATCCTGCAACTCGGGAGGATCCGTAGTATCATGATCATTTATGCCTGTATCATTTAGGTTGTCAGAAATATTAGTATCTGGGGTGTGCTCGCCAACATTAGTACTTTGTGCTGGTGATTTGTGAATAGACGCTGGGTCCGAACGAGGTACTTTGGATGCGACATCCTTATCTAAGTGATCGATTGCCGGTCTTTTTTGTGTCTTTGTTGGACTGTCAGCCGCAGACTCTAGATGCACGTGATCATCGGCCGTAGTCGAGCTGGCCGGAGGCCCATAGTCAGGCGCAAGGTTGACTACTGTAGTGTCCTCCATAGCGGTTTATTATTCGAACCCTACGAAGTTATATATATACATATATGGCACCCATATTTTACTGAAACAAGCTCCTGAATATTGTTCGTTACAACCTATTATACGACTCTCTCATGTAATCGTAGAATACTTCGGTGTAAGGCTAGAGTCAGAGCCAGAAAACATCGGGCGGTGAATGTGTATCTATAGGTATCAACAATATGGTGAGCGTGAATATTACAGCCTAAGAAGCCCACGATCTATTTATTTACTTTTTATTTCAATATTTATAGTGGTGTAGAACTGTAGACTGCAGAGACAGAGTCAAGGTGTATTGATTTACAATACATCCGGTTTGGGCCCTGCTGGTTGGTCTGTGCAAACTGCAGAACGGTGACTGATGACGCCGGTGAGCCAGTGACTAATGAAAGGGCACCCCAATATGTACCGAACTTTTGTAAAGAGAACCATCCGTATTCTGGCGGGCCTTTGGACTTCTGACACAACTTTTGTTTTTTAAATGTTTTTTTTCAGAAGTGTTCAAAACGTAAAGCGTAATTACGTTTGAAATCATTTCGTGAAGGTTAAAACGTAGTACGTTTACGCTATGAGCCTTACGTCAGGCTGACAAGGTCAGAACAGACTACTTTACAGAACGTAAAAATGTAGCCAATACGCCAGTGCCTACTGATATTTACTGCAAGAAAGAGTCTTAATGTCCAACGCGAAAACTCTTCGTGTGTATATCGGTCGAGGCAAAGACTCGTGCTACTTCGTAGGTTGTTTCAGGACTGATGTGTAGTTCACATAATGATGTGCTCGTACATATCGTCGCACGGCACTGCCGTTGTACACAGCGATAACTCTCTTCGCGAACTATGTCTTTCCAGCAACGGCCACAATAAAGGTCTAGATCATACAAAGAGCCCATTGAGTGGTGCTGCCTTTTATGATATTCGCGCAAACAATATCTGAGCACATATCATATAACTTGGTTGAATTCTCAATAGGGTTAATATACTAACATAATGTATACATAACGATCATTTGGTATTAGTACACTTTCATCATATGGTTTGATGTGTATATAACTTGGATCACTTTATACCCAATTATCAAAACAATATATATATATTCGGGATGTTCATTTTTTTTTATAAATCGGACTTTGTTTATCAGATGAATTCTTAATTATGTCGGTAGGAGTGAGAGAAGCGAGCGGCTTTTACTATTACAAAACTGATAAAAAATACATTATTTAATAAAACTTGGTCTTTGTACATATTGGATGATTGATCGAAGCGAGCTGCATATTGTTTTTGTATTATATATTAAAACAAAACAAATGTATAGTGTACATTTTCATCCAGCGCAGGGGAGCGAGAGAACATGGTCTTTGTTTAATAGACTTATGTTTTTACTTCAGGTGTAGAAATACGGCCTCCGGTCAGTCTAAAATATCAAGATCAATTGAGATAATACATTGGTTTTATTTGTATTTTAAATAATTTAGTACAAGCTCTTTTTCCAATATTTCTAAAGTGTTCTAAATTCACTTTGATGGCTCCAATAGCCTGAGTATTTGGTATGACTCATCTACTTGGACCTATTTGAGACATTAGTAGATGTAGGATACTATAAACTAAATTTTATAATCTCCGAACTACTACTTATAGATTTTGGTCCTCCCGCCAATCTCCAAAATCCAATAAGTCTTTTCTTTTTTTTAACTTTTCTTCAGATGGAACTTTATTTATATCAGCTAATGTATTAACGTGACTTACGTTATTATGTCTATTTACAAATTAGGCAAGTGGTCATGAACACTTAGTACTTCTAGTGAAAATTATTCAATAAAGAACAGCTAGAGGTACGCCCTGTGTGATCGAGGATATTTAGGCTCTTAACAAGAGGCAGTCCCGATCATTCTTACACAAGCTACCACTGCTAAATCCTAACTGACTAAATTGTATTTTAGTTTAATATAGTTTGAAACCTAGTAATTTTTATCGAAGTTTACACAGGAGATGGCCAGATTCTCTAGAATACACCCGCTTCCTAGCGGATGATGTTCGTGTCGCCTTTTCAAGGTGATGGTTGAACTTGGCTGTGGAGTCACGGTACTGGTCACTGCGAGATACCTTATCGCAAACTAACACGGTACATCTGCTGACCTCTGTCGTCCTGATAATGTATCAAAGCTTTTGAACCAAGTGAAACGTCGCGACACGGCCCACTACCGTGATGATTGCACTAAACTGGTCTTCCTATGTGGTTTCGCGAAGAATGGGATTCTATCGATCGTTCACCGTCTAGCTGATGAAGCAACCCCAAAAGACCTGACATTAGCTCGTACGGGAACAATGGAATAAGAATGCTTAAGTCGGCGTTGAAAGCTCATATGTGCCTATGAAACCGGCTATAACTAACGTTCCTCTTCCCCCTGTCAGTACCGAACACTGATCTGAGTCTCTTTTTCGCGCCACGGGATGTCCCGCCAGATGATTGCTCGCAGTACCAGATGCGGCAGTCGAGTCAATCACAAACGACAATGCTCTCCCAAGCGCCAACGAGCACTGTGACATGAATTGCAGTGTCACAGATCACACACGACAGACCGCCGATCGCGTTATCAACCCTCGACGACATGTACATGCACCAGTGTCTCACCAACGAAACAGATGACGTACCGACAAGACAGCCAGCACAGTACATGACATCACTCGCACACTCCACAACATGACATCCGTCGTCACGAACAGGTTCGTCCGTCGTCTTTTGAGTAAACGACACTCAAGCCATCACAGTCTTCCCCGGTCACCAAACTCATCTGAACAATTTGACACGAGTATGATACAGACCATGTACAGCAAGTCACTCAAGAGCAACCGCCCCTAGATGACATCGAGACATGGCTCCGCGATCTTCGGGCTCGATCTATTTCTTTGCTCGCTGAAGGTAGTTCGTTTACGTTCACTGTGCTGGCAACTCGGCTCACGTGTTAACTAAAACGACGATTTCATGTTTACGGCACTCGGAAGATAGCGTCCAAAACAGAGTGTGTACCTCTATCGATATATCTGTGTATATGTACTGGATTTGCGTATGTAAATGATATCCAACAGCATGTAGAAATACGGCCTCCGGTCAGTCTAAAATATCAAGATCAATTGAGATAATACATTGGTTTTTATTTGTATCTTAAATAATTTAGTACAAGCTCTTTTTCCAATATTTCCAAAGTGTTCTAAATTCAATTTGATGGCTCCAATAGCCTGAGTATTTGGTATGGCTCATCTACTTGGACCTATTTGAGACATTAGTAGATGTAGGATACTATAAACTAAATTTTATAATCTCCGAACTACTACTTATAGATTTTGGTCCTCCCGCCAATCTCCAAAATCCAATAAGTCTTTTTTTTTTTTTTAACTTTTCTTCAGATGGAACTTTATTTATATCAGCTAATGTATTAACGGTCAAGTCTAACGTACCCATTAGAGAACTTAAACATACACCAGTCAGTTATTGCAATCTTCCTGTTTTGTATAATTAAGTCCATAATTATATCGGTGAAGTGCGGAATCATATCCTTTGCTTCACCTTCCGGAAGTTTAGGTATCTTTAACATATTATCATCTGACTGATCTTTATTCGGGTCTAGCCCATTAGGCAGACCAGTGAGTGTTATACCTAAACTGAGAAGATCAGTCATACCTATAATTAAATCGTATTTCTGAGACATGTCAGTAACGATTAGGTGAGTCTTCACTTCTCTTCTATCTGACAGCATTATGTGTGCATAGTCAATGGCTTGTTCGCAAGTAGTAACTTTGCCATTTCCCAAGATTAAATCAGTTGTTTCGTTATGGACAGCCATATCTGTAGCGTAGGCTACTCGGCGTGAGATAGCAGAGACTTCAGCCCCTGGATCAAATAGTGCCATAACTTTTTCTCCATTTACGAAAACTGCTTGAAAGATACGTTCATCTCCTTTGGTATGGATTTTATTGAACATTTTCTCATAATCTTGCTCTAGTGCACACATATGGTACTGTCAGTGCTTAACTTGGACGTCCGGTAAGTCCTTGCAATCCACTTTGTGCCAACCGTTAGTACCCTTGCAAGTAGCACACTCTTTCATATAGTGTCCAAAATCTGGCTTGCCTGGTGCACACTTAACAGGGTCGTGTCTACCATTCCACTTGCCATTACGTTTTGTGAGGTTGTAACCACACTTCTTGCAAGGCGCTCTCACCTTCTTATCACCTTTCGGTTCGGTAGAAGTAGAGCCAGTACCCCCTCCAGTAGTAGTGCGAGGTTTCTTAGTACTACGCGCAGTATTAGTCTCTACTGCGTTTCGCTTAGTGGGCTGGGTGTAGCTCGTGGTACTAAGTACTCTAGTAGAGGAATTGGTATGCTTGTGTACTATCTTCTCAAAGACAGACCAAGGCATAGATCGCAAATCACCATAGGCGATGATGTCATCATTGACTTTCTTAAAGAGGTTAGCTCCCAGAGTCTCCATCATCTGACAAATTAATAAATATTCGCCAGTATAGGTACGACCACCCATCCGAGTATTCATATGTGTCATATGAGCTAGAGCACCTCGAATAGTGGTATCGTTCGCAAAGAACTTGCGAGACTCTAGAAGTTCACGGTCACGTGCATCTTCAAAAAAGGTGTTAAGTATATTATCACGCAACTGGTGCCAGGATAGGGCTTTCCAGCTGGGCTCATGAGCCTTCAAGATAGTTCGCCATTCACCTGGCTCACAGAAATGAATAAGCGTTTACATAAGAACACACGAGATAAACGAAAAGGGTTTCCTCAGGTGACTACAAACCCTGACGGATCTGAAATTCCCTATTTGCCACCTACTCCCTAGGTGACTAAACTTTCTGATCTGCTTACCAACAGTGCAGAAAATTGTTCAAACTTACTTACTAATGAAGAACAGCCTTTGGCTATTACCTTACCAAATAATAAACGTAATGCGCCTACATCGGAAATGGTTACTGGACCAAATACTAAACGACATAGAGTACAACATGAGTCTTGAACTCGTACATATAGGCACATACTTACTCGATAAGTCATGACCGAAACCGTTTTTTACTTTGGTTTTCGCTTTTACCAACTAGATCGTATCTTAACGTACGTTCGTAGTTCTAAAAAAGCTACTGGGGGGCTATGTAGAAATACGGCCTCCGGTCAGTCTAAAATATCAAGATCAATTGAGATAATACATTGGTTTTTTATTTGTATTTTAAATAATTTAGTACAAGCTCTTTTTCCAATATTTCCAAAGTGTTCTAAATTCACTTTGATGGCTCCAATAGCCTGAGTATTTGGTATGACTCATCTACTTGGACCTATTTGAGACATTAGTAGATGTAGGATATTATAAACTAAATTTTATAATCTCCGAACTACTACTTATAGATTTTGGTCCTCCCGCCAATCTCCAAAATCCAATAAGTCTTTTTTCTTTTTTTTTAACTTTTCTTCAGATGGAACTTTATTTATATCAGCTAATGTATTAACGTGACTTACGTTATTATGTCTATTTACAAATTAGGCAAGTGGTCATGAACACTTAGTACTTCTAGTGAAAATTATTCAATAAAGAACAGCTAGAGGTACGCCCTGTGTGATCGAGGATATTTAGGCTCTTAACAAGAGGCAGTCCCGATATTCTTACACAAGCTACCACTGCTAAATCCTAACTGACTAAATTGTATTTTAGTTTAATATAGTTTGAAACCTAGTAGTTTCCATCGAAGTTTACAAGTACAGAGAGCTGCTGATGAAACGTAACTGCTGGTTTCCTTGTTCCCGTATGATAATAGTCCACGACCGCTGTCTTCCCACCTTTGATCTGTACATTGATCAGGCTCGCCTAGACGGTGCCCTGACGCCTAACACTACGTCAGATAGCCGCCAGGCTCCAGCACAACCACTTTTGACCTGAGAAGATAAAATTGAGGATATTCAACGCAACGCAGATAAGCAAGAGATTGTTAGAGTACAATGTAGTAGACTTTAAATAAAGTGAAAATGTACATATTTATTTCTGACCTCACCTTTGATTTTATACCTAAGGTGTTTGTGCTAGTGTTCAGCCGCTTGGGCTGGCCAAGGTAAAACCTCATATGGTCAGTATGAGAAACATTATGCAGAACACTTTAACACTTCGATGCTTTTCTATTTCAACTTCTCTGCAACTAAATCTCATGCTGAGCACATGATGTCTTTCCGCATAGGTTGTGACTTACATAGAACCGCAGCTACTATTAGAATGTTGCGATTGACAAGCTTAATCCACTATCGGGAATCGGTTGAGAAACTTAATCTGCTCTCGGAAGTCGGTTAAGTGATAATTTAACTCTTGAGAGTAATTTGAGCAATTTGATTAGCTCTCGGGAGTGAGCTAACTCTGATGACTTGGCTCTCGGGAGTGAGCTGACTCAGATGACTTCCATAAATCAAAGATGGTTTCTTGCTGTAAAATCTGGCCTGAGACCTGTAGTCTCTCAGAGATGTTCCACAACCAGGCACCCATGTCGTTAGCCTCCTAATTGATAGACTCACGGGAAGCCCTCAATCTGGTATGGCACAAGGCTCTACTGAACCTTTATACCTTTCAGTGTATGCTCTACACAGTACTACGGGCCTTCCTAACAGTGGTCTACTCAGGTGAAGTGAAAGAAGGTTATGTTCTCCAGGCGTTCGACATGTATGAGCCCACACAAGCTGCTGCTCATGCTGCCCAAATGATCACAGGACGAGAACGGCCATCTAAATCCTCTCTCGGTAGACTGAGTGGCTCGGGCTGTAGAATCGATGGTGACGGCATCGACTATATTTGCGACACACACTACACCGTGACACAAGTGCATTCTGGGGCCGCCCTTATGATCGGCATCGCTCTCGATCCCACCAACGGGACAGTCAATATAACTCCAGACGTGATTCTTCCGGACGTGACTCACACCACCACTCCGCGGGCCGTGATGACGCCAGTCACAAGACTTTACCTGCACCAATACTCTAACTTGCACCAAATGTCATCTACGGCATTTGAACAAACTCTGCCTTATCTGCCACACCTGCAAGCAGCCGTAGCAGCCTGGTCCTACAAAACGTAACAGGCGATGTGTCCCCGCAACCACCCCTGCACTACCAGACACAGCATATGATCTACATACAGCTGACACAGATGAGGTACTTGAGGCAGAACCAAATGAAGAGTCAACAGGCGGAGCATGCTACATAAGGATGAATGGATGAGTCCGATGGTTTCTTCTGTGTGCGAACAAGCAGATGTGCTAGTCTATATCAACACTAGATCTATTACATCAATGATACTTACGTCATTCGTTGAACGACTGGACTTTCAAGTACAAGTTGTTTTACCGATTTATTTACAAGACTTCGGAGGAACGGACAAGTCACTCTCAGCCATTGCAAGTTACTTCTACATTCCTCCGAAATGTTAGGACTCCGAATGGTACTCCGATCCTCTATTAAACCAAGCCAGAATATTTGCTTGAGGGTGTAAAGCACTCTTTGGATTCGACCATCTCCAGGAAACCCTCGTTGGTATTTCCTGGGACCAGTCAACATTCCCACCACAGTTCCAGCTTGACGTACCTGAGGTGAAGTTTCTGTTGGATTTCTCATTCCCCAAGCCGCGGAACAGCTCGCCAAGATATACCTCCTACCGGCCTATGGGCCTCGGAACGAGAAGCTCCCCGACGAGTGACTTTCGGCACTTGAGCAGGTTTGCTTAGATCCAAAAGTTCCAGCGAGTTCCAAACGCTAAAGGATCGCCTGAACGTGGCTCAATACGATCCATGACGCTACGTTATACTATCGATATCCTAGTCAAACTCCTACTCGAGGAGGGGGGGGGGGGGGGGGCAGCCAATCCGACGGATATACCGCGCACGGGATCCGGACCTCCAGGCGGTTGAGACACAAAGCTACAAAGACGGCAAAGCAGAGGAAAGCGGCAAATTTAGCTGCGAATCGTTCAGAAGGACGCTGAGGTAAAGCCCACCTGCATCGACGTGCCCATCAACCGCTGGCTTTACAGACTCCCATACCAGCTTCCCATTGAAGTGGATATGGGTCGAGTATTCACGTAACGCTATTGTGCAGTCAGCAGCTGACTTAGCAGCCTCATATCATCAATTATTTCTACACCCGGACTCGCGCGGTTACCTCACGTTCACCACAGCGGACGGCCGGTTTTACCAACTACGTTGCCTCAAGGAAGACGTCGAGGACGCGTATTACGATATGCAGCACTACATAAATACCAAATTCCGCTATAAGGTTTTCAAGGCGTACTTGGACGACGGGAATCTGGCGATCTTCAGAAAAGCGGTCCAGACAATCCTGGAAGCTCTTGACTACCACTGGAATGACATCTCTAGGAATGTTCGGATATGCATAGCGAAGGGCATCCAGTTGCAGCCCCGCGAAGGACAGGATCCGACCGGAGCAGCCCCTTCTAAATATGCACGAACTTCCGGCACCGCCCCGTGACCTGGGCATCTCGATCGGCTTCTACAAGTACCTCTACCCGTCGGTCTTTCTATCAGGTAAGGTGAACGAGGCCCAGGAGAACTACGACGCCACCAGCCGAGAGATGCTCGAAAGCCCCATCATAGTCCGTAAGGTAGCCGACCCGGTACACCACTAGTACCAACCGATGATCCTCATATCGGACCACGAACCGCTCATGAACATTTTACGGAAATCGAGCCCGTGCCTCCACTCCCGATCCATCAAGCATAAGCGATGGCTCCGCAGCATAAAAGATATCAAATAGACACTTTTGATATCGGTTCTATTCAGGATCCCCACACCGTTTTCGGCGACAACCTCTCCCATTGCTTGAACAAAACGGACGAGCTCGTCCAACTAGTACAACATAACGACAGCTTCACGACTACATCTGCAGACTTTCCTACCACATAACCACTAACCGCAACAGAAACAGTCCTCCAGAAACTGCTGCATCCTCCATGATGCCTTCCGCAACTCAAACAGCATTCCGTAAAATGTACTATGAAGCGTCACAGATAACTGTATCCAAACATACTTCCCCCTTACTAGAATAAACGTTGTTCATTTAGTAATATCCGAATAATAATACATGAACTCAAACTTGCATGTGTTTTTTCGATCACTACAAGTTATCGGATAAACCAATTTTACAGATCCTATACAATAATATAAACCAATATTCATCAAATTTAGGGTATTCGAAAGGAGAGGATAGTCGAGCCCGGGTCGGGGATGTTGGCATTTATTCTCAGAGAGATAAAGCAGTGTGCTGGCATTTAACCGCAGAGAACTCGAGGCCTGAAGTATCGTCTCGAGCAATCCGTCGTTCTGGAGATATATCTATGTACAAAATGTTAAATCTGGTCACGACGTCACATACGCGTGCGCGTCTGTGAGTCTTTGTGGTACGCCACGATATCTTTGGCATCGCCCAATGCCTTCGTTGTTTCCCACGTATCAGGTTTTCGAGTTTAACCGTCTCATCATTTGTTTTGGGGTTATATCGATCGTATGTAGCCTTCATAACTTCCTGGGTTCGACATGTATGAGCCCACACAAGCTGCTGCTCATGCTGCCCAAATGATCACAGGACGAGAACGGCCATCTAAATCCTCTCTCGGTAGACTGAGTGGCTCGGGCTGTAGAATCGATGGTGACGGCATCGACTATATTTGCGACACACACTACACCGTGACACAAGTGCATTCTGGGGCCGCCCTTATGATCGGCATCGCTCTCGATCCCACCAACGGGACAGTCAATATAACTCCAGACGTGATTCTTCCGGACGTGACTCACACCACCACTCCGCGGGCCGTGATGACGCCAGTCACAAGACTTTACCTGCACCAATACTCTAACTTGCACCAAATGTCATCTACGGCATTTGAACAAACTCTGCCTTATCTGCCACACCTGCAAGCAGCCGTAGCAGCCTGGTCCTACAAAACGTAACAGGCGATGTGTCCCCGCAACCACCCCTGCACTACCAGACACAGCATATGATCTACATACAGCTGACACAGATGAGGTACTTGAGGCAGAACCAAATGAAGAGTCAACAGGCGGAGCATGCTACATAAGGATGAATGGATGAGTCCGATGGTTTCTTCTGTGTGCGAACAAGCAGATGTGCTAGTCTATATCAACACTAGATCTATTACATCAATGATACTTACGTCATTCGTTGAACGACTGGACTTTCAAGTACAAGTTGTTTTACCGATTTATTTACAAGACTTCGGAGGGAACGGACAAGTCACTCTCAGCCATTGCAAGTTACTTCTACATTCCTCCGAAATGTTAGGACTCCGAATGGTACTCCGATCCTCTATTAAACCAAGCCAGAATATTTGCTTGAGGGTGTAAAGCACTCTTTGGATTCGACCATCTCCAGGAAACCCTCGTTGGTATTTCCTGGGACCAGTCAACATTCCCACCACAGTTCCAGCTTGACGTACCTGAGGTGAAGTTTCTGTTGGATTTCTCATTCCCCAAGCCGCGGAACAGCTCGCCAAGATATACCTCCTACCGGCCTATGGGCCTCGGAACGAGAAGCTCCCCGACGAGTGACTTTCGGCACTTGAGCAGGTTTGCTTAGATCCAAAAGTTCCAGCGAGTTCCAAACGCTAAAGGATCGCCTGAACGTGGCTCAATACGATCCATGACGCTACGTTATACTATCGATATCCTAGTCAAACTCCTACTCGAGGAGGGGGGGGGGGGGGCAGCCAATCCGACGGATATACCGCGCACGGGATCCGGACCTCCAGGCGGTTGAGACACAAAGCTACAAAGACGGCAAAGCAGAGGAAAGCGGCAAATTTAGCTGCGAATCGTTCAGAAGGACGCTGAGGTAAAGCCCACCTGCATCGACGTGCCCATCAACCGCTGGCTTTACAGACTCCCATACCAGCTTCCCATTGAAGTGGATATGGGTCGAGTATTCACGTAACGCTATTGTGCAGTCAGCAGCTGACTTAGCAGCCTCATATCATCAATTATTTCTACACCCGGACTCGCGCGGTTACCTCACGTTCACCACAGCGGACGGCCGGTTTTACCAACTACGTTGCCTCAAGGAAGACGTCGAGGACGCGTATTACGATATGCAGCACTACATAAATACCAAATTCCGCTATAAGGTTTTTTCAAGGCGTACTTGGACGACGGGAATCTGGCGATCTTCAGAAAAGCGGTCCAGACAATCCTGGAAGCTCTTGACTACCACTGGAATGACATCTCTAGGAATGTTCGGATATGCATAGCGAAGGGCATCCAGTTGCAGCCCCGCGAAGGACAGGATCCGACCGGAGCAGCCCCTTCTAAATATGCACGAACTTCCGGCACCGCCCCGTGACCTGGGTATCTCGATCGGCTTCTACAAGTACCTCTACCCGTCGGTCTTTCTATCAGGTAAGGTGAACGAGGCCCAGGAGAACTACGACGCCACCAGCCGAGAGATGCTCGAAAGCCCCATCATAGTCCGTAAGGTAGCCGACCCGGTACACCACTAGTACCAACCGATGATCCTCATATCGGACCACGAACCGCTCATGAACATTTTACGGAAATCGAGCCCGTGCCTCCACTCCCGATCCATCAAGCATAAGCGATGGCTCCGCAGCATAAAAAAGATATCAAATAGACACTTTTGATATCGGTTCTATTCAGGATCCCCACACCGTTTTCGGCGACAACCTCTCCCATTGCTTGAACAAAACGGACGAGCTCGTCCAACTAGTACAACATAACGACAGCTTCACGACTACATCTGCAGACTTTCCTACCACATAACCACTAACCGCAACAGAAACAGTCCCTCCAGAAACTGCTGCATCCTCCATGATGCCTTCCGCAACTCAAACAGCATTCCGTAAAAATGTACTATGAAGCGTCACAGATAACTGTATCCAAACATACTTCCCCCTTACTAGAATAAACGTTGTTCATTTAGTAATATCCGAATAATAATACATGAACTCAAACTTGCATGTGTTTTTTCGATCACTACAAGTTATCGGATAAACCAATTTTACAGATCCTATACAATAATATAAACCAATATTCATCAAATTTAGGGTATTCGAAAGGAGAGGATAGTCGAGCCCGGGTCGGGGATGTTGGCATTTATTCTCAGAGAGATAAAGCAGTGTGCTGGCATTTAACCGCAGAGAACTCGAGGCCTGAAGTATCGTCTCGAGCAATCCGTCGTTCTGGAGATATATCTATGTACAAAATGTTAAATCTGGTCACGACGTCACATACGCGTGCGCGTCTGTGAGTCTTTGTGGTACGCCACGATATCTTTGGCATCGCCCAATGCCTTCGTTGTTTCCCACGTATCAGGTTTTCGAGTTTAACCGTCTCATCATTTGTTTTGGGGTTATATCGATCGTATGTAGCCTTCATAACTTCCTGGGTTCGACATGTATGAGCCCACACAAGCTGCTGCTCATGCTGCCCAAATGATCACAGGACGAGAACGGCCATCTAAATCCTCTCTCGGTAGACTGAGTGGCTCGGGCTGTAGAATCGATGGTGACGGCATCGACTATATTTGCGACACACACTACACCGTGACACAAGTGCATTCTGGGGCCGCCCTTATGATCGGCATCGCTCTCGATCCCACCAACGGGACAGTCAATATAACTCCAGACGTGATTCTTCCGGACGTGACTCACACCACCACTCCGCGGGCCGTGATGACGCCAGTCACAAGACTTTACCTGCACCAATACTCTAACTTGCACCAAATGTCATCTACGGCATTTGAACAAACTCTGCCTTATCTGCCACACCTGCAAGCAGCCGTAGCAGCCTGGTCCTACAAAACGTAACAGGCGATGTGTCCCCGCAACCACCCCTGCACTACCAGACACAGCATATGATCTACATACAGCTGACACAGATGAGGTACTTGAGGCAGAACCAAATGAAGAGTCAACAGGCGGAGCATGCTACATAAGGATGAATGGATGAGTCCGATGGTTTCTTCTGTGTGCGAACAAGCAGATGTGCTAGTCTATATCAACACTAGATCTATTACATCAATGATACTTACGTCATTCGTTGAACGACTGGACTTTCAAGTACAAGTTGTTTTACCGATTTATTTACAAGACTTCGGAGGGAACGGACAAGTCACTCTCAGCCATTTCAAGTTACTTCTACATTCCTCCGAAATGTTAGGACTCCGAATGGTACTCCGATCCTCTATTAAACCAAGCCAGAATATTTGCTTGAGGGTGTAAAGCACTCTTTGGATTCGACCATCTCCAGGAAACCCTCGTTGGTATTTCCTGGGACCAGTCAACATTCCCACCACAGTTCCAGCTTGACGTACCTGAGGTGAAGTTTCTGTTGGATTTCTCATTCCCCAAGCCGCGGAACAGCTCGCCAAGATATACCTCCTACCGGCCTATGGGCCTCGGAACGAGAAGCTCCCCGACGAGTGACTTTCGGCACTTGAGCAGGTTTGCTTAGATCCAAAAGTTCCAGCGAGTTCCAAACGCTAAAGGATCGCCTGAACGTGGCTCAATACGATCCATGACGCTACGTTATACTATCGATATCCTAGTCAAACTCCTACTCGAGGAGGGGGGGGGGGGCAGCCAATCCGACGGATATACCGCGCACGGGATCCGGACCTCCAGGCGGTTGAGACACAAAGCTACAAAGACGGCAAAGCAGAGGAAAGCGGCAAATTTAGCTGCGAATCGTTCAGAAGGACGCTGAGGTAAAGCCCACCTGCATCGACGTGCCCATCAACCGCTGGCTTTACAGACTCCCCATACCAGCTTCCCATTGAAGTGGATATGGGTCGAGTATTCACGTAACGCTATTGTGCAGTCAGCAGCTGACTTAGCAGCCTCATATCATCAATTATTTCTACACCCGGACTCGCGCGGTTACCTCACGTTCACCACAGCGGACGGCCGGTTTTTTACCAACTACGTTGCCTCAAGGAAGACGTCGAGGACGCGTATTACGATATGCAGCACTACATAAATACCAAATTCCGCTATAAGGTTTTCAAGGCGTACTTGGACGACGGGAATCTGGCGATCTTCAGAAAAAGCGGTCCAGACAATCCTGGAAGCTCTTGACTACCACTGGAATGACATCTCTAGGAATGTTCGGATATGCATAGCGAAGGGCATCCAGTTGCAGCCCCGCGAAGGACAGGATCCGACCGGAGCAGCCCCTTCTAAATATGCACGAACTTCCGGCACCGCCCCGTGACCTGGGCATCTCGATCGGCTTCTACAAGTACCTCTACCCGTCGGTCTTTCTATCAGGTAAGGTGAACGAGGCCCAGGAGAACTACGACGCCACCAGCCGAGAGATGCTCGAAAGCCCCATCATAGTCCGTAAGGTAGCCGACCCGGTACACCACTAGTACCAACCGATGATCCTCATATCGGACCACGAACCGCTCATGAACATTTTACGGAAATCGAGCCCGTGCCTCCACTCCCGATCCATCAAGCATAAGCGATGGCTCCGCAGCATAAAAGATATCAAATAGACACTTTTGATATCGGTTCTATTCAGGATCCCCACACCGTTTTCGGCGACAACCTCTCCCATTGCTTGAACAAAACGGACGAGCTCGTCCAACTAGTACAACATAACGACAGCTTCACGACTACATCTGCAGACTTTCCTACCACATAACCACTAACCGCAACAGAAACAGTCCTCCAGAAACTGCTGCATCCTCCATGATGCCTTCCGCAACTCAAACAGCATTCCGTAAAATGTACTATGAAGCGTCACAGATAACTGTATCCAAACATACTTCCCCTTACTAGAATAAACGTTGTTCATTTAGTAATATCCGAATAATAATACATGAACTCAAACTTGCATGTGTTTTTTTCGATCACTACAAGTTATCGGATAAACCAATTTTACAGATCCTATACAATAATATAAACCAATATTCATCAAATTTAGGGTATTCGAAAGGAGAGGATAGTCGAGCCCGGGTCGGGGATGTTGGCATTTATTCTCAGAGAGATAAAGCAGTGTGCTGGCATTTAACCGCAGAGAACTCGAGGCCTGAAGTATCGTCTCGAGCAATCCGTCGTTCTGGAGATATATCTATGTACAAAATGTTAAATCTGGTCACGACGTCACATACGCGTGCGCGTCTGTGAGTCTTTGTGGTACGCCACGATATCTTTGGCATCGCCCAATGCCTTCGTTGTTTCCCACGTATCAGGTTTTCGAGTTTAACCGTCTCATCATTTGTTTTGGGGTTATATCGATCGTATGTAGCCTTCATAACTTCCTGGGTTCGACATGTATGAGCCCACACAAGCTGCTGCTCATGCTGCCCAAATGATCACAGGACGAGAACGGCCATCTAAATCCTCTCTCGGTAGACTGAGTGGCTCGGGCTGTAGAATCGATGGTGACGGCATCGACTATATTTGCGACACACACTACACCGTGACACAAGTGCATTCTGGGGCCGCCCTTATGATCGGCATCGCTCTCGATCCCACCAACGGGACAGTCAATATAACTCCAGACGTGATTCTTCCGGACGTGACTCACACCACCACTCCGCGGGCCGTGATGACGCCAGTCACAAGACTTTACCTGCACCAATACTCTAACTTGCACCAAATGTCATCTACGGCATTTGAACAAACTCTGCCTTATCTGCCACACCTGCAAGCAGCCGTAGCAGCCTGGTCCTACAAAACGTAACAGGCGATGTGTCCCCGCAACCACCCCTGCACTACCAGACACAGCATATGATCTACATACAGCTGACACAGATGAGGTACTTGAGGCAGAACCAAATGAAGAGTCAACAGGCGGAGCATGCTACATAAGGATGAATGGATGAGTCCGATGGTTTCTTCTGTGTGCGAACAAGCAGATGTGCTAGTCTATATCAACACTAGATCTATTACATCAATGATACTTACGTCATTCGTTGAACGACTGGACTTTCAAGTACAAGTTGTTTTACCGATTTATTTACAAGACTTCGGAGGGAACGGACAAGTCACTCTCAGCCATTTCAAGTTACTTCTACATTCCTCCGAAATGTTAGGACTCCGAATGGTACTCCGATCCTCTATTAAACCAAGCCAGAATATTTGCTTGAGGGTGTAAAGCACTCTTTGGATTCGACCATCTCCAGGAAACCCTCGTTGGTATTTCCTGGGACCAGTCAACATTCCCACCACAGTTCCAGCTTGACGTACCTGAGGTGAAGTTTCTGTTGGATTTCTCATTCCCCAAGCCGCGGAACAGCTCGCCAAGATATACCTCCTACCGGCCTATGGGCCTCGGAACGAGAAGCTCCCCGACGAGTGACTTTCGGCACTTGAGCAGGTTTGCTTAGATCCAAAAGTTCCAGCGAGTTCCAAACGCTAAAAGGATCGCCTGAACGTGGCTCAATACGATCCATGACGCTACGTTATACTATCGATATCCTAGTCAAACTCCTACTCGAGGAGGGGGGGGGGGGCAGCCAATCCGACGGATATACCGCGCACGGGATCCGGACCTCCAGGCGGTTGAGACACAAAGCTACAAAGACGGCAAAGCAGAGGAAAGCGGCAAATTTAGCTGCGAATCGTTCAGAAGGACGCTGAGGTAAAGCCCACCTGCATCGACGTGCCCATCAACCGCTGGCTTTACAGACTCCCATACCAGCTTCCCATTGAAGTGGATATGGGTCGAGTATTCACGTAACGCTATTGTGCAGTCAGCAGCTGACTTAGCAGCCTCATATCATCAATTATTTCTACACCCGGACTCGCGCGGTTACCTCACGTTCACCACAGCGGACGGCCGGTTTTACCAACTACGTTGCCTCAAGGAAGACGTCGAGGACGCGTATTACGATATGCAGCACTACATAAATACCAAATTCCGCTATAAGGTTTTCAAGGCGTACTTGGACGACGGGAATCTGGCGATCTTCAGAAAAGCGGTCCAGACAATCCTGGAAGCTCTTGACTACCACTGGAATGACATCTCTAGGAATGTTCGGATATGCATAGCGAAGGGCATCCAGTTGCAGCCCCGCGAAGGACAGGATCCGACCGGAGCAGCCCCTTCTAAATATGCACGAACTTCCGGCACCGCCCCGTGACCTGGGCATCTCGATCGGCTTCTACAAGTACCTCTACCCGTCGGTCTTTCTATCAGGTAAGGTGAACGAGGCCCAGGAGAACTACGACGCCACCAGCCGAGAGATGCTCGAAAGCCCCATCATAGTCCGTAAGGTAGCCGACCCGGTACACCACTAGTACCAACCGATGATCCTCATATCGGACCACGAACCGCTCATGAACATTTTACGGAAATCGAGCCCGTGCCTCCACTCCCGATCCATCAAGCATAAGCGATGGCTCCGCAGCATAAAAGATATCAAATAGACACTTTTGATATCGGTTCTATTCAGGATCCCCACACCGTTTTCGGCGACAACCTCTCCCATTGCTTGAACAAAACGGACGAGCTCGTCCAACTAGTACAACATAACGACAGCTTCACGACTACATCTGCAGACTTTCCTACCACATAACCACTAACCGCAACAGAAACAGTCCCTCCAGAAACTGCTGCATCCTCCATGATGCCTTCCGCAACTCAAACAGCATTCCGTAAAAATGTACTATGAAGCGTCACAGATAACTGTATCCAAACATACTTCCCCCTTACTAGAATAAACGTTGTTCATTTAGTAATATCCGAATAATAATACATGAACTCAAACTTGCATGTGTTTTTTTCGATCACTACAAGTTATCGGATAAACCAATTTTACAGATCCTATACAATAATATAAACCAATATTCATCAAATTTAGGGTATTCGAAAGGAGAGGATAGTCGAGCCCGGGTCGGGGATGTTGGCATTTATTCTCAGAGAGATAAAGCAGTGTGCTGGCATTTAACCGCAGAGAACTCGAGGCCTGAAGTATCGTCTCGAGCAATCCGTCGTTCTGGAGATATATCTATGTACAAAATGTTAAATCTGGTCACGACGTCACATACGCGTGCGCGTCTGTGAGTCTTTGTGGTACGCCACGATATCTTTGGCATCGCCCAATGCCTTCGTTGTTTCCCACGTATCAGGTTTTCGAGTTTAACCGTCTCATCATTTGTTTTGGGGTTATATCGATCGTATGTAGCCTTCATAACTTCCTGGGTTCGTGTATCTGCGTCACTCTCCGGCTTGTCACAATCCTTGGCTATCTCATAACAACATACATACCCGAGAAACCGCACGCCGTATCTGGCTCCGTGTATCCAAAGTCCTCATTCTTCTGGTAAGATAGTTCTGTAGCATCTAGGGACCAGATTATCAAAAAGCCAATCCAAATCCCAAATCTCAGAATAATCAAAAATTGAGTTTTGGGATTAGGATAGGAATATTTCAGATGTTAGAGTCATCAGAGATATTAACGGTAGAGCCGGTAAGCTATACCGGGACTCCCGCGTGTGCGTGAAACACTCAAGTAAATCCTGAGTCTAGTAAAAACACAAATAAAGACTCAGTTCGGTTCTCTCAGATTAGAGACTTTCCCTAGCTGAGATAACAGTACTTGAGAAGAGGTCTATTGTATCCTTTTGTCTCGTAACTTTCATTTACTCTCCATACTCTACAGTTCTACCCAAACGATATGAACTTTGACAAGTGGCAGTGTAATAGGACGCTGAGGCTTCTCACGATTCTCCACCATCCGTTCAAATGATGCTTTTCGCGGGTTGACACCCAAAACACCATCCGCTGGGACTGCAGTGCAATTTCTTCTATAACTGCACGCAACTTGTGATGAGGAACTACTGTTCAAATATTTCACTTCCATAACAAATGTCATTTGTACCATTTTAAGGTAAGGTAACACACCAGCAACAAACCACGTTAGTATAGTAGGAATGGAGCTATCAAACAGTGGTTCATTACCACCTCGTTATGTTGTTGCCACGTCTTCAAAGCTACCTCCAACGACGCTATTCCCGTGGGATGCGAACAAAGTCCTGTTCTCAGCATAACAATACCCGAATATGGAGCACCATCATACCGTTACGTGCCCAATCATATTCGTTTTATATACATCTTCGAAATTAGAGTTGGGATTGCACCTGTATATATATATATATATATATATATATATATATATATATATATATATATATATATATATATATATATATATATATATATATATATATATATATATATATATATATATATATATATATATATATATATATATATATATTCTCCCCTCGAACAAACCCTGACGGCATCGATCCTAGTTTTCTCGTTTTAGCTGTCTCGCTGATCCATGTCGCCACTAGGGCTTGCTCATAGTATATTTGAGCTGATGTACGTCCACATACCACCAACATGTTCCGCATCCTGTACTCGTGAAAACTTGAGCGAGTGATAGCCTGGCCCGACTGCTCCGTTTCTTTTTCCTTTTGACATACAGTAGCCAATGCTTTCTTCTTCTTGACTACTCGACAATCAATTTTCTGTAGTGCATCGTTCCACATCCATAGCAACCCGTAATACTAGATGCATCCGTATACGTTTATTCTGCTATCTGTAGCAGCTAGAGATCCTACTGGGGGTACTGAAATACCCACGCCTATCTTACTCGAGTCTATAATTGCTTTTAGTTTTCGGCTACTTTCGATGTATATGATTTTACATCTGGTACATCTTCCAATGCACTTGAGACGTACTGTCCAGTACAATTATCTTATTGCAGACCAATTCTTCACACCAAGGGTTTTGGGGTTTAGTATTCAACGAAAATAATCTTGATTGTAGACCAATCTTCAGACTATGTGACGGATTCAAACGAAAACACCTTTATCACATTTATAGCCAAGAGGGTCTCAAAGTTTAGATTTTTAATACTCTTCGAATTATATCAGCCTCAGTTCTGGGTCAGCCCTTAATGCCTCACATGACGGTCACATCATGTTGCCTGACCAACAGAGGCTGCAGAGTTATTTTAGAACAGCAGTGCTGCTTTGGCCCAAACTGGAAACCGAATGTCTTCCGGTATTAAAGCACGCACTGCCTTATTCACTTTCGAAGACAAATTCTCATATAAATTACAGCTCGGGCCTTGTAGGTTATTGCTACGTTTTGTACATAATTACTTTTTAGGTAACCTGGGTTGCCAAAATTCTCAGATGTGAGGTTGTACATTTTTGAAAACAATGTCTTATAGTATGAGTTTCCAATATTGGATTCAATAACTACAAATTTTGTTCAAGAGGATTGTTGAACAATATCAATAAAGTGTAAGATTTCTCGTCGTGGACGGAAATCGCATATGGCCCTATAAAATATGGGATGGAAGCAGTGCGACGGAGTAACACCAGATACCGTGTCCGGTGTTTCACTCAATTGACCCTTTGTCTGTGACATGTGACAGTAAGATCAATAACGTCCTTCTTCCTTATTGCAGTGCGCAATAGAAACTTAAACTCCCTGTGTCAAACTTCCTTCGCGCATTGTATTTGCGACTTGTAAGGAGCGTTTATTTTTCGTATGTGTGCCCGAAACGATTTTAAGAAGACATAACATCTTCAATAAAGTAGCTGCCATGGCCATGATATAAGAACAATGGATAGTCATGATCGGCAAATATACGTAAGTATATTTCCGTCATTGTTTTGGGCAGTTTATTCCACGTCCTAAACCCTAAAAACCCTGTACCGTGAAGTTACGCTGAGCGTTTGATACACAAACTTTTCATCATACCATACGATCTCTTCTATTGTAGCCATATCAATGATGGCCCTGCGCATTGCCCAGCTGTCGCATGCTTCACATTTTATGTACTCTTGTTTACAGAGCTTCTGTAAGTTTGAGTCGATAAGATCTGTATGCCTCGATACAGTGATTATAGTGCATGCAGCAGAGTGGCGTCAAACTACGGCTCTCATAGATCCACTTAGTTGTATCTATATTTGAAGTTGTGGTCGAAGTATTAACATCTGACTCTGTCTATAACTTGAGTTCAGAGATCTCTTGAGCGAGCATAAATTTTACAGCAGATGTCTGCGAACTGCGAGCTTCGAGGTGATTGAATCTTCGTCGTTTAGGATATACGCTGAAGCGTTCCTCTTTTGTGTTGCTTGAAAAAGTCGCATCATAGCGTATTTGTACACATGACGGTAGTCGACCACCTTCATTCGGTAGTCATAAATACCTGGCATGTCGCTTTCAAAAGCGAGCATGTTTGCGTTCAAGTCATCTCTGTTAAAACGTTCAGCTAAATTCTTGACTCTGTTTGGGTATAGTATAGGTGCATATACTTCGTGTGACTTGTGAGTAGGTTTTAAAGAGTGCACTTTAGTTGTTCGGACTCTATAAAATTCCGTTGTTGGTAGACTGGCATTCTAGTGACAGTCGCAAGGGGTTTGTTGGATTCACCCACATTACATTTGAATACCTGTGAATGTTTCCAAGCACCTGTGCTTTTAAGGTCAATATGACTTGTATGCAGCCAAGATGTTTTATTTATCTTCCGGGTACCCATATATATAAATATATCAACTTTTTGTCTATTTAATCGGCTCTGCTTGATTCGTCGACACAAAATCGTGAAACCAAGAGTCTGATTTTTTTTTCCAGAACACGGCATAGCGTAATGGACGATTTCTTCATGTTGACGTAACTTTGCCAAGGCGGGGTTTTCCTCGTGTTGTGTTCGCGCGATTAATAGGGCAACTAAGTGACCTGTAGTCCGGTGGTACTTGTGCTTTGTGTTTCGCTGCAAATATATCTATTACATGTTTGCTCTATTTTTTGTCTACTGGTTTGAAGAAGCGTAGATATAGCTTCAGCTGGTAAATCTCGGGTAGTCTTTTGACAGTTTCGTAGCAAACGTGAGAGCATGTCCGGATGTGATCATGCCACAACACCTGGTATTCAATGGTAAGAAAGAGCTGGCAGAAACTGCGATCGGCCTAGTAGCAAATAGTTAGTGGGTACAATATGTTTAAACAGTCTTTGAAGTGCTCTAAACCCTGATACTATAGCCTTCATCATTTGGCTGTGAAGCGGTTAAGCTCGTAACCTCCCAACCCCCCTCCCCCCCTATGATACAAACTATAGTTTGATATCTACCATCTAATATAGTACATCTCCTACATCACCTATCTCGTCTGTAGATGGATACATCACAATACAGACTGTACAGTGACCTTAACTTTTCAAAATGCGTCGTCATTCAGCTTGCCATTATGTAAACGCCGGTCCGAAGTATATTGTGTTGGTGATATTCTTGATAAATATTCAGAAAAACTTTGGCCCCTCTGAAGGAGCGTAGCAGCTCACTTATAGGATCTCTTTAGCAAGACTCGTATTCAAATATACATGGACATTCTTAAAAAGTCCCGTTAGAGTTAAACTGACACACCGCTAACATTGCTGTGTGAAGGTGCAGCTTCTTAGCTAGCTTCTATCCCCCCACTTTCTGGCCCCTTCTGCACGTGCTTAGACACCTCACTAATATGTCTATGAGACGCGCAGTTTCGTGAAAGTGTCTTGAGTTGGGTGAAGCAAACTTTGGATAAGTTGTGCGTAGCCGCTGTTGAACTTGAACTTCACCGACTGAATGAATTCAATCGCTCGTGATGCGTTTTAAAGAAACTAATTTTATTACATATTTCATGGGTGACATATCTGGTTTTATTCTACTGTGTCTGATTGGCCTTTTATATGTTTTATGCCGTTCAATAAACTTGGTAAGATTTTCAAAACATAGCAAAGTCATTCCTAGTATACAGCAATAGTGAGGATGCCGCTTAGTTTACCATATCGGGTTGAACCTTACGGTGGTCGAATAAAATGGTTTTGGTATCTTTGCCATCGCATGGTTATTATCTTCCTTTTCACTAAGGCCGCCAAGCTCTATTCTTTTATGCAGAAGGCCAAGAAGTTGACCCACGTGCGAACATTCTGCAAATTCTTCTTCACAACGCCCCGGTCATTTTAATACCAGCTGGGCACTTCATTTTTTCCTCTCCAGACCCTTGTACAACGTCTTATATGAAGTTACTTTAGGCCAGTTCACACGGTTTTCTAGAACTACACTGGAAGCTACATGCTCTGGAGTCGAGATGTTAGCCCGTACAGTGACTTCGGTCCGGTTCCTAGTACGGCGTATCCTCGATCTCTAATCTCTTCGGCGACAGCTTGAGTTTGTTGTTTGAGTTTGGCAGCCGGAATACGTTCATTATTGTCGTTATTCATTTCGATGGCCCACGAGTTTCGTAAGTTTGAGTTTGAGAACCTCGCTTTTTAATAAGAAGAAAATTTCGATATTTCTCAAATAAGAAGGAATATATAGGAGAATGAAAACGATTTCTTTTTTTATCGTTCTCTTATACATCGAAATTCTGGAAGTTGATTATGAAAAGCACGCGGAGCAGAGCAATCTATCAAACTCAATAGGGCATCGCTCTGTTCACGAGATGAGCATAGCGCTGCATGTTGTAGTTTACCCATCTAGCTACCCCCGTTACATATCACTATATGAAGTGAACCTTCTACAATATTCATATGACTGAACATAGCTTCCTGTCGTTGTCGGAGGCTACGTGAATAAATATATGACAATAAATTCTAGGGCAATATTGGGGATATGGAATAACCTTTACGTATACATATTTCAATTTTTCATTCTCAATAGTTCTACTCTCTGTACACTTTATATATATCGCGAAATCATGTCTGCACCAATTCAGACTCAGCCTGCACAATGTTAGAAATGTCAAGTCGTTATTTTATTTCATACATTCATAAATTACTACAATGCATATTATGCTAGTACAGATCGTGCTGACGTGTTGTTACCATTGAGTTGGACCATTTTGCCAGCTTCGTTGTGCGGGAGCATGGAGTATTCAGTGTGGTATGACCGAGAGCCAACGCATTTGTCGCCACTATAGACACACGACCCCGAGATTTCTATACCCTAGACTATAGAGGGTCAATATATTTGACGTTCCAATTTGTACTATAGAAATATGGGAGTATGACGATCACCCTGATCAAAGAAGTCAAGCGAATTGCACTGAGTGGTTCATTGGATATTTTTTCATTCTGTAGCCTACATATGCGCTACGCTATGCCTTCAATCATTTATATTAATCTGGCTGGATTCCGTCCACCGGTTTACTCCACCAGTCTCTAATTGTACTACAGATGGTTTGACACAGGACGACATATCTCAAGGAAATGGGACACTCTCTCCTCTACCAGCTTAAGGGTTCAGAAGCACTGAACTCTGAAAATAAATGCTCCCCACTCTCTAATAGTAGGTCTTTTATCGTAAAAATCTACAGAAGGTTCGATTCTAAATGTGAAGACCGAGACCGAGGCCAGCGCCGCTGTATCAATTGCTATAATATCGGTTTATTAGCCTATTCCTTCCGATATGCGCTCATTCGGCCAGGAACTGTGTCGTGGCCGACTCAATGCCTATGACCTGAGAAGTGATGAACAATGTAATATATAGAAAACGATTAGTGAGGAATAGATAGGCTCAAGGTGGGGAATATACCGAGGTCTCTTTCTCAAGGATATGTGATTTTGAGGACGCGAATGAAACTTTGGAATGGATGATTAAACTGATGTACCAAACCTACCCCGTTAAATATATATTTATATATATATATATATAAAAGTATATGTATATTTACGTGTTGGTTCAACAGCTTGTACACAGACAATTCATAAGCATACATAGATTCGACTAAAATGTGCGCTCTCAACCCCAGGTGATACGATAAAGCACGGTTGGATGAAATAACAAGTGTACATCGAGCTACTGTAAGCCACCGGCGCAACAATAATACGCTCTCAGAAGCCTTGAAGGAAATCCTCTCGGAATGAGATTCACCAGTGTCTGTATTTTCAACTTCGCACATATTGACTTGTTGACACTATATCTTGTATGCAAAAAAATAAGGATCATACAACGGCATTACGCTAGTTCGTTTTGACACCGTCACTGCGTTATCAACCACCCAAGGTAGCATCTTGTGACTTCATATACGATATATATCCGACAAGCCAATACCTTGTGATTGTCGCTCTGGTCAGTGGGTGGTATAAATGCAGCCTCACTCCGGTCCAACCACTTCTCCAGGTCCGCATCCGATACTACGCCCAGGGGGTCATCACACACCTGCACCCGATCCTTCTCGTTTAGGACTCTCAAGATATCATCCATGGTCAAGGCATCCTTCTTCGCTTCACCATTCGCACTTACGCCTTTGAATTTGTCTGTATAGATGGGTGGAAAGATAGATAGAAAAGGTACAATTAGCACAAATCGAACTATCCGGATGGACCTGTAGCATTTTCACACACCATTGAACTGATCTATATAGATAGATAGATGAGATAGATGTCAATAGTATTAGGCATATTGTTCGGATGAACATTAAGCCATATTCACTCGCACGTAAACTGGTCTTGTATGGATAGATAAGTAAAACAGATGTATGCTAATGGTATAAGGCAATTTATTCGGATAATCATAGAGCCATATTAACAAACTTTTAAACTGGTCATTCATGGATAGAAAGGTAAAACATATAGATGCCAATAGTATTATACAGATCTTTCGATTAAAATTTTGGCCATTTCCACTCACACTTTTCAATTTGTCTGTATAGTTGGATAGATGAATAGACAGATAGATAGATATCATTAGCACTAGGCGAACTATCCGGATGGACCTTCAGTCATTTTGATTCACACTTTTAGATTGTCTTTATAGATAGGTATAATAAACAGATAGATGCCAATATTATTTGGTGGACTATTTGAACCAGCTTTTAGTCATTTTCCCGGAACTTGTAATGGTTCGTACCTTTAAGTATGAGCTATTTGATGATACCAGTCAGTGAATAGCTTGTGCTGGCGTATGACTTTCGACTTCCGCGTACCGCGAAATCTACGGCTGACGCAAAAAAACCAAAAAACAAAAAAACGCACACAGACGCTCCTGATACCATGCGCAGGTACACACATACGAACATACAAATAACTGCGAGTCACAACACTTGGCAGGCTTTTAGGGTTTACGAGTTTAGGGTTTTAGGTTAAAAACACAAATCGAAAACACAACACAGCATACTTTTGTGCACCACAAGCTTCTCTAACCGCCGCTTAGTTTGCGCTTTGTCAAAGACTCGCTCCTCAATAGTGGCGCTTGTTACCAGCCTGTACACAAGCACTGGCTTGGTCTGCCCTATCCGATGGGCTCGGTCCATGGCCTGTAAATCCACCTGTGGGTTCTGTAAGGGTTTATAGACGTAAAATATCCAAAAGTAAATAGATGTATCGAAGTATTCAGTGTTGTGCAAACAAATCCATAAAATAATACATGAAACGTATTAGAGCGGTTAGCGTTGTAGAATTAAAAGCACTAAATGTTACATTTATCGTATCAAAGTGGCCAGTGCTGTGAAATTGAATACGGTAGTCCATATGTGCATCGTATCAAATAGGTCAGTGTTGTGCCATTCAATACATTAGTTCATACATGTATCGTATGCCGTGGAATGATGCGGTTTACACTGTGAGAACTTGCATGGCATATGTTTCCCGACATAAAATTCGACGACAAGGACAATTAATCGACCGCAAAGGAATGTGCACATACACAATTGTTGACTGTCGTTTATGCTAGAGATTGATTCCCAGACCAAATACCCGAACACTTACTTGTCGTAGATAACAAAAAGGTAGAGACTAAGGGACTATACAACTCCCCAACGAGAGCGCAATGAACCCCAATAGCCGACACACCACAATAGTTGATGAGGTTTCCACTCTCTCCCTAAATACACAAACAGATACCAAAACATCCTATATATATAGATCCAATTGAAAAGCCCACTGTCCAGAACAATTGAAAAGCCCGTTAACCGACATTACAATTGGTGAGCCTATCAACCGACAACATTGCCATCCACAATCGCTACCGGCTGCAACCACCGTCTCAGCCAACACTGAAAAACAATCCCGATACCAATACATACCCAATCGCTGTCGTATATGATGACCGTATCCGCCGACACTAAATTGATGCCCAGACCCCCTGCGCGTGTACTCAGAAGAAATACTGAGCGGTTTTCATCGTTCCTGAACGCCTTAATCTCTGCTTCACGCTCTTCTTGTGAGGTAGAGCCATCCAAGCGAGAGTATTGTATGCCGCGTAGGTAGCAATAGTCCTGGAGTATGTCTAGCATTGAAGTCATCTAGGCATAGAAAAGTGCGGGAGCGCATGAACAGGGTTTAACGGGTTAGAGCTTTTGAGGTAGTATATATATATATATATACACACACACACTCACACATATATATATATATACATAGATACATATATTTCGACACACCCACACACCCACCCACCCACCGACACACACACACACACACACAAAGACAAACATAAATACACATAAATACACATAAACACAAATAAACACACACACACACGCATATATATAAATATATATATATATATATATATATAGCATATAAATGCATATTATACACAAACGCACACACCTGTGAGAAGATCAGCACTCGGTGCCCCCGTTTTTTAAGGGCCGGCAGCAAACGATCTAGCATCATCAGCTTGCCACACGACCGCACCAGGTCCTCATCTATCCTAAACTCACCCAGATCTGTGAGAGGATAGTCCAGCAGGTACGGATGGTTGACTACCTTCCTCAGCTGCATGACCACGTTGTTCATCTTGATATTAGTCACCCGATTATCTTGTCCTAGGACCGGTTTCACAAGCGATTCTGCATCTACAGGCGCTATATAGCCGTCGTTACCAAGTCCATCGCCGGTCACGTTTTTGAAGAACTCTGTATCCGTGAGTTCTTTGTACGACCTCTTAGTTACGCCTTTCCTGGATGGTTTCCTGGAGCTGAGGCTATTGGTATCTTCTACATTGTTTGATTTGTCTGATTTGTCTGATTTGTCTGATAATATCGACTCTGCTTTCGCCTCGTCCGGTCGAGATGCGGTCAGTACGGCGGCTACGTTCTTCTCGAGAGTATATTTGTACATGTTCACTGCACGAAGGGATTAAATGCGTATGCTATTAAGTATATAAAGGTTAAATATAATATAAAGGTGGCGTTGTGCATGTTCACGACCACAGGTGATTGGATACGAAACGGCGTTTAAGTCTACAATTAGGAAGGGTATATGTGCGTGCTCATTAAATTAAACAGACGATGATAATATAATAGTATGCGAGTATCTGCAGGGACGATTATACACAGGCCCTTGCGTCGAGATTGATGTTGTAGTAGAAACATGATACGAGAAAACCAGCAGAAAGCTAAATAGCTATCGAATCGACCGTTAAATAAACACCAAATAAACGCTTTATCACCAGCATACTACAGGTCATTGTGAGCTGATATAAACATGGCAACACACTGGCGTGTACACACTAACACATGTAAGCCGAACACATAACATATACCTTTGCGCATTTAATTCAATTATCGTACTATCATCAGAGACTATCGATACCCTCAACAGTGGAACACTATACTTCAGAATACACATCACCACAATGAATGCAAACAAATACAGCGATCCGACAGAAATGATACACTGAAGTGAATATAGTTAACACCGGTTGATCACCCGACTCACATTGCCGAGCGGTCATTGCCGCCGAAAGAACAATTTCCTTTTTCGGAGGGATGGAGTACGCAACATCCGTCTTCAGGCGTCGGAGTAGGAACGGTTCCAATATGACATGTAATTTTCCCAGAAGGTCTTCTTTGGCTTCGGCAACAATTAACTCAGCGCCTGCAAGTTACAGCATGATGATACGATATAGAAGATAAAGAGTAGAATATTGCCAAGAATCTACGATTGGGTAACGTGCCATATATATATATATATA
>LUCW03001683.1:155000-162500 GCA_001586965.3 Sphaeroforma sirkka
TGTGGATTCGTACCTGTAGATAGTTTGGTGCCCATTAGGGTAGTCTGCACTGGAGTTCCTTTGCTTCGTTTAACTCGTTTTGTACACGGTTCGGCCGACTCTACCCTTGCAGAGGCTTCCTTTTGTTTCGCTCGTTTCTTTTCGGCGCGTTTCGCCTTGGCAGCCTCTTTCTCCTGAAAGAATTAGTGCGAACGCAATCAATCATCAACTAGCACCCGAGAAATTAGTCCAAACGCAAATACGATTTAAGAACCACATGAATATACTGGCAAGCACGAGAATTAAGATGTAATCTACAACTAAAGCTCAACAACTATTTAACGAATGGAAGAATCTCACAGCCAGCATAGCGGATATACTGTACAATGCCAAATAGATATACAAATATTTCGAAACGTAGCACAGCAACATATCATATCACAGGCAAAGACTGTAACAGACCTAAAAACTATACCATATGCATCAACCACCATCGTCAGCTATGCGACTAACAGGTGTATACACGAAGCTATACCTAAGCATTTGAAATAAAACACTCAACAACATGAGGAAGTACCCTGATGGGGCACGGATGAGCCAACATGAAGAATAGTGTATAACTAAACATACTGATATGTCAACGTATACGCAAACAATAACCCTTTTAACCATGAATCAACTAATTCCCTCTAATAAATACAAGCCCCGCCGCGTGTGTGCGTGTATAAATGGAGCACACGCCATGGACACAGTGGTCAGAATCGAACCATAGAGCATCATATTCTACATGCAACTACAGAAAACTAATAAGTACACGATCAGCACAGGACAACTATTCTGCAGTAAAGTGTGCATACCGCCTGTTCCTTCTGACGCTCCTCCATGCGCTTCTTCAAGAACTTGGTGTAGAACAGGGTCTTATCCACCAACGAGTTGAGGTTTATGAGTGACGCATTCTTGCTCGTCTCTGTCATGGCTGTCACCTGTACCGGACAGGGCCAAGATGAAGTGTAAATATTGTGACTGATATATGATGTGGTTAACGAAGCAGCAGTAATACTGCACAGCGACGACTACCGAAGGTTTGATCGGATCGGGGTTTAATTATGCGGTGTGATACGCGGTGGATTGAAGCCTTGGGTGGTAGCAGTACCAGTAACACGCCCCGAAGCATCCGTGATGGATCGGAAACTCGAGTAGAATATCCGGGTAAGTATAGAAAAACCCAAAAACAAAACGATTATCTGCAGCAGATATCGAGAGCTATGATCACAATATTGTCATGATAAGGGATCCAATAAATGCCAGCTCATGAACGATGGAAGTGCAGCATCTACTAGTGATAGTTCTGATTTACTGTCAAATAGACATTGAGGAGACCGCATTATGATTGGCCACATATTTGCTGACCAGGCCCTAGAACCCTAGCCCAAGGCACATACCCGCTCACGATTGCTAGAAAATGGGGTCACATTATTTTTACATTCAGGTTTAAATTAGCTGCTTGTAGTAGATGTGATGTATTAAGGAGTTTACTTTTAGTCTTGGCAAACCCCAAATTTGTACATACGCTGACGCCTACTCCCAAACTCACATCTATCTCATATAGATGTTACATCTACATCCGACACCAGACGGTAGCATTCAATGGCACAGCGAGGTATATGTATGTCTCAAGAAGTCAGATGACATACTTTCACACACACTTTACTACCTGTTGATCTCAAATGATACCGAAACACTCAATGTGCACTGTATCCTGATATACCAAATTCTTGCAACCTGGGATACGTATATGCGTAAATACAGCTATCAACAAGCTCGTAAACAGGACAGCATGGTATGAAGCATGTGGCTAATACAATGCGCGACGAGTAGGTCACTGTCAAGCACACACCGTTGAAGAGGTTAAAAACAGTCCTGACACCTTGCTACGAAAACCGGATAAAGATCAAGCATTGCAAAAATCGCACTAGGGCCTTACAGATTACCAGCCGGATGTAACCCTAGTTGACCAAGAGTACGTTATCATAACGAAAACATTGTATATAGATTCACACTCTGTAGACGGTAAATGATAGGATGCCTTTATGTTTTACACGCGATGATAGGCATAGACAACCCGGGGTATGTAGACCGTCGACTATAGCCTAAGTAGATATGCAAAACAATTACTCGGACAAAATCAGCTCAATGTGAAGACTGCGCTATGTATGCGTAAAAAAACACTCACGGGATGCGAGTTCCATTAGCTTTCCCTGCGTACTTGAGAATGATAGAGTATATAACTGACCCGGGATTATACGCGGCTAGGACAAAGTACCGCCACACCAAATATCGCAGGCTAGAGTCGTGTCCGCACAGTGGATGCTGTTCGCAAATAGAAGAGTATGCACAATACAAAGACAACGCTATACTACAAGCAATACAGTCACACAACGGGTGTGAAACCTCCACGCATACGCCCCTTACTCGCTCGTACTTTTTGCAATTGAGAAATCCCACCTGTTCAAATAACACATGCGACTGTCAGATTATTATCTCAACTAATACGGCTTTACAACGGCCACATAACGTCTCCCACAGAACCTCTACATACACGCACCTACTTCTTGCGGTTGACTCCTTTTGATAACAACATCGACTGCTACATTAATTCATACAGCAGAACAACTACATAAATAATATCATCCCATGCTGACAAGCAGAAAACACACCGTTCCTATATTTTAGCCAACAACCAGCCATCATAAAACACACAACGTCGCCACATACCTCCTTTACACGCTCTTGCTTCTTGTGATTGAATAGCTCCACCTGCTCTTTCTCGGCGGCAATCTCAGCTTGTACCCACTCCCTACTCACCCCCGTTAAGTTACACTTTAGATGCTCGTTTTCTGAATCATCCATATCGAGTTCATTATTCACTATAGGCTTACCCTCCATATTTTCTTTCTCCACGTCTTCGTTTGCAATAGCATCAATATTTACACCTCCTTTGATGGACGTGTTTTTAGTTACAGTGTCCGCGTCGGGTTTGATGTTTGATTTTGTGTTTGCCGAAGAGAGAGGTTTGAGAGGTTTCATCGGTGAAGGCGTCTCGGTCTTAGACACCGCCGATGTAAAGATCTTCTGATCAGTCACCATATTATCAATTGGTATGTATGGATTAAATATCAATAATATCGTATGGTGTTTTACTAATAATTACAATGTAGATAGAATCCCTTGTATGCTTGTATATATATATATATATATATAGATTCTATGGATGAGCTTACATAACATTTACCTATGAAGAAAGCAAAGTATGTATTTGATTTCTAGTCGATTATCAATACTTAGGGTCCTGAATATGCCAATTTGACAAAAATAAAATATATTTAAAATGTACCATTCTTTTGATGAATATATTGACTGATCATTCGATCAAATGACAGTCGTCGTGATGACCTCTTGCAATCATGCGCCAATCTGAACACTCCGTATACTTTTGGCGGGCAAACCAAAAGTTAGGAGTTATTTTTAGAAATTTCTTTCCACAAATCATTTTTATAGAAATAAAAAAAAGGAGCTTCGTGCGCATTTTCCAAAAATGTTCTTCCCCTTTTTTGGAGGGATCGTGTACTTATTTTTTTTACATTTTTTTTACATTTTCAGGAACTTTATTTACATTTGTTTCTCGTTAAAAACGTTTTAAAATCATTCGGGGTTGCGTTAAAGTAAAACGTTTATTATATTATAGTATGATTGAGATATCAAAGGGGTCCTTTTAAAATACGTTAAAACGTAGAAAATCTATTATGTTTGCGCTTATTTGCGTTAAACGCTTACTGTATGAGGCAAAACCGCACTGACGAGATGTGATGTACTTGAAATCAAAACAAATTGAACGTGGTATCAGATACGTACACGTAACATTCGTATAATAATAAACAACGACACAGTTACAACCATGTCGGTATGTTTGAGATTGATTAGGGTAGTATTATGTGTATATGCAGTTTCCTTTCCCCCTCGATGTTACGCAGTCCCCAATATATGGTGTGGGAGAGTCTGACAGCTTACCAGTCAGTGTTGACGAAGTGTGCGCCATAGTGTATATGCATTCTGGATGCGGAAGGGTTTTCTCTGTTATCTCTTTTATATACAATTTCCGTATCGACGCACTGGAAATTTAGATACATGACTACAAGAAGCCGCACGATGACGGGAATGCCTAAAGCTGCGCATGTATGCTCACGTGCACACACACCGATCTCCACTGTTGTACGAGGGGCGCACAGTGTGTATAGCGCAGCTCATTCCAGACCAAACTGTACGGAGTGCATGATATAAAATTAATGTGATAGTCACTTATCGTCTTTAAATAGCTGCTAATTATGCTAACGTATTGATCATTCATACGTAATGTTTTCTTCTTCTCAAACATACTTTTGTATTAGACATTTTATGAACTTATTGTCTATATCTATCGTAGTACACACGTATACTCTGTGAATAGTTGCTAACCAGCACGGACACCACTCGCAGACTCCAATGGATACTGATCAGCCCGAGATTGACGAGTCTTTGTACTCTCGACAGCTATACGTGCTGGGCGAAGCGGCAATGAAGAAGATGAATGCTTCCAACGTCCTTATCTGCGGACTCAAGGGTCTGGGTGTGGAAATCGGTATGTTACATGTAAAGAAGGCGCTATTGTTGAGAATGTATACACTTAGGAATTTGAAAAAGTGAATGCCTACAAGGAAGACTCAGTATATATAAATATGAATATTGTATATACACATACAAATCTTAGTTTATATGCGGTCAAAGATGAAATAGTAATTATGGATACAAAAAACGGATTGTATATTTTAGAAAGTTCATTCATACTTCGAAACTGGCTGCATAAGTTTGAATGATATAACAGTACGTTGCCTGTCTTTATAACCGCATAGCGTCATATAAAAAAATACTAGGGTATGTATTGTTCAACGCTATAGGAAAGTTGATCTACATCTTACTTGTGTACAAAACATCTCATGCAAGTATATACCATTTTTTTTACACACCAAAAGTCATATTTTTTGTATACGCACGTGTACATATGCACCCCACACCCGGCCTCGCCGCCCTGGCCTCGCTGCCCCGGCCTCTCACCCCACAATAAAGTACATCTATGTTATGTGTATTTAGCGACCTCATAGATCTCACATACGTACATGATGATTTATACACACATATGGATATGTATTTGCATACCACTGTACATAATATTCGTATATATTAATACTAACATACATACATACATACATAAACGCACACACACGAACATACACACACACACACACACACACACACACATACACACACACACACACAATACGCAACACACACACACACACACACATAACACATCATCATCAATAATACACATATATATATATATATATATATATATATATATATATACATATACACACACACACACACACACACACACACACACACACGCATATACATATATATATATATATATAATATATATATATATACATACATACGTACATATATATATATATATATATATATATATATATATATATATATATATTTATATATACTACACACACACACACACACACACACACACGCACACACACACACACACACACATCACACACACTGTATTATATATATATATATATATATATATATATATATATGTCATGTATATTTATATGCATACATACATACATACATACATACGTACAAGCTTATGCATATGTCATGTGTTTAAAAATGTTGATTGTCCACATATCCTACTTTTTCAATTGTCCGTGATAGGAAACCAGTACTAGCTGGGAGTGCTATTTTAAGGGCATGACTTCAGTTTTTGTGTATTGTCATGCATATGGACCAACCAACTTGTCCACATGCCTCACATCACCGTTTTCCCATCACGGCAACCTGGAATCAGCCAAGAGTACGATTCTCGGTGGCAGAACTTGTGTACTTGTTTTGCTACGCATACGAATAAACACCTCAACTCATCCACATACCCATTGTTCCCGAAATATCATATTAAACCTGTACAATAACAGCCAAGAACACGATTCTCGGCGGTGTGAAGTCTGTCGTACTATACGACCCCACCCCTGTTGAGATGCTGGACCTTTCGTCTCAGTTTTTCCTCACTGAGGCTGTACTGGGACAACCTACAGCCCTGTCATGCGTAAACCAGCTGCAGGAACTCAACCAGTACGTACCCGTTTCGGTGCACAGCGGACCTCTGGATGAGGAGTTCCTGAGTAAATTCACAGTAAGTTGCACAGCGAGAGCAGGAATATGGTGTGTGGCGTGTAGTATGTGGTATGTTGAAAGCAAGATGTGTTGTTTGCGGTTGTTGAAGAATAAGATAGGTTTAAATTAACTTGATGGCGTGTTCAGTACATTTTCTGGGCCTACACATACACTGTGCCGTCATATAGTTGCAGAAACTCAACCAGTGTGTATCCGTTTCGGTGCACAGCGGATCTCTGAACGAGAAGGTCATAAATAAATTCACAGTATTGTGTACGATAAGGAGTACGATTTGTAGAGAGTCAGTCTATGTATGTTGGGAGTTAGACTACGATCGAGAGTATCTCTACGGTATCGCTTGAGCAATTGTATAGGGCAGTTGAGACTCTATCTCGCGTAGGTCAGTATGTAGCAGGGGCTCAACCCGTCACCGATAAAAATGTCAATGATGAATTCTACCCAATCTACACACACCCGGTGTTCCAGAAGCATTGTAAGCACATCCGAAAATAGATACAAACACACACACACACACACACACATACACACACACACATACATATATATATATATACACACACTCACACACACACACTGCAGACACACACTCACTCACACACAAATATATATTCAATATACACACATATATATATATATATACATACATATACACTCATATACATGTACACACTTACACACTTACACATACACACTTACACACAAACATACATATACACACATATACACACATAAATATATACGCATACACACATACTTACACACATACTCACATTTACACAACACATGGGTCTATTCTAGGCTTGTATGATGTGCTTGTGCACAGCCCCCTCTCAAGAACATCCTGGATTCCGTTGTACTATGTCGAATGAGTTAACGACTTGTAGCTACAGTGTATAACCTTAACAGTGCGCAATCAGCAAATACATAAGTTGTATCTGTACGGAAACGGCCAATCAGTCACCTGATCGCAATGGACAACAAATGTTAATCAGGCAAGAAGCTGGAAACAGCATACTTCCGACTTTTGACACGAAATTCTGACCTTTGTAATCGTCTCTCGCTATACAGGTGGTTGTTGTGACAGAGAGTTCTATGGAGGAACGCTTGCGTATCAACGACTTGACACACGCCAAGAATCTTCGCTACATAGCCGCACGGTCCAATGGATTGTTCGGGTAGGTATTTCTGATGGGGTTCGATGTATTTTTG
>LUCW03001684.1:0-38644 GCA_001586965.3 Sphaeroforma sirkka
GAGTTCAACATATCTACTTATATGGTAGTCATATATGTTCTTTTTGCTTGTAAGTATAAGCTATACGAGTAATCTCAAAATTGTTCTTGATTTAATTTCTATCAGGTCTTGGTTTTGCTGATTATGCTAGTGGTGTAGCCGAAACTGTGTCTGTGCTAAAGTGGACTATGGTACAGCCTCTTCTATCAAGGTTTGACCTTCGGTTATCATTGGTCTGAACTGTTATTACGTACTGTGTTTCCTTACGTCACAAACCTACTTCTTGCGATTTCGGCACATGTGTGCCGATATTTTCTGAGTGAGATCGTGACTGCTTTGTGATGATGTTGATATATGCGTTCTTTGACACCCGAATCCCGAGTAACTTTACGACGCTTTGGCAGCGGGTGCTGATTTCTCTCACTTTCTATGCCGAGATTCGCTTGAGTCTCAACCGTGGTATGTCATCATGGTAGCTTAATGACTCAAGAGCGAACTAATACTTGCACTGTCTGCAGCTCACTTGGCAGCTATGGTCATTGTACCTTACAAGATGACGTTCAGGACCTGGATAGTCTGATGTCATTCCTCATTGAAAGATTTGGGAAGCTATACAAACGGAAGCCGAAGTTTGTGCTCATGGGTCACTCCACAGGTACGTAAGTAACGTTGATCATCTGCGTGACTAGGCGCACGTGTTCGAATTATGCGTTTGTTAGATATTCTGCTTCGAGTTGCATATCTGTAATTAGTATTTGATTACTTTCTGATTTGAGAACGTGTTTCGAACTGGCATGTCTCATGTATGCACATATCTGTATTGCCTGTCGTTCTTATGTATGACGTCTGTATTTGCATAGAAGATGGTAGTTGATTTCGCTTCTAAGCTCTGTATTAGCTTATATTCTCGGTTTTCTCTATTTCCAGGTTGCCAAGTAAGAGTCTGGGGTGTTGATGCACTCGATTGACGCACGAAGGCTGCTTTTATTTATGAGTGCTCAATCATTGAAGAGCTATATATTTTCCGCCAGCCCGAGCTCTCATAGTAGTTACCCGTGCTGTGCCCTGGATGCGTCAATAAGACACTTAACTGTAAACAATCGCATGTGACGCTAATTTCGCGGTCATAACGCAAGCCATTTGTGTGGGTCGCATAGTGCATTTCGCCACTTCTTTGTTTCTAGTGTACAGTTTGTCATTTCAAATCGAATACCATAGTCTGGCACCATAAGTGATCTAACATGCAGAATGGGACGATTTCACATAGGACACTGTTACTTATCTAAAAAGCGGGAGGTACGCAACCTTTGTGTCGGCCGTGATTCTACAAGCGCCCGTCAGCGACCGAGAGTATTTCACTGACAGCAGTACGACTAAGTATTTGGTATGTATTGTGTGATTGAATTCTCTGTGTAGTGCCCAGATTGTTACCATCACATCTACAACGTGATTTGCGAGTGTATGTGGCGTGAAGCAGGTGACATCATGGAAGAATATCTTGGAAGAAGTATTGTTGATCTTGTGAGACCCAACCCTGTCGAAATTCCCGGTGGATTTGTATGTTTTACAGTTCGTTCCTACATCAACCCAGCGGGAATGACAAGTGGTTCTCGTACACCTCAACTTTATGTATATACATAATCCTTATCAGACACTCGCTAGGTCGATGATTAATGATGGGAAGGCCAAGGAAATGATGTGCAGAGAGGCATGGGACGTACCCATTACAGCAGAGCGATATGCATCGTTGCTAGGTAGTTGAGTACACTAGCGGTAAACATAGTGCTGCAGGAAATGTATACATGCGCTCGACTCTGGAAATCTTGAATCCCTTTAATTGGTCAAGCGGTAAAATTTAGCATTTGAATAATCGTATGTTTCAGGTCGATTGGGGGATGATGATATGTTCTCCAGCGATCTTTCCGAATCTGAATTGAGTGGTAAAATTGGCCATGTGGCGGTACCGGCGCTCTTGGTATTCAGTCAAGGTATTGTATGTATGTTAGCTATCATTTTTATTCAGAATCAGCGGGCGCTTCAGGTAATTTTTGCAGGTTACTGTCAGGCCCGCTCTTCGTCGGGTAGCATTTGCAACTCTAATACAAACTAAACTGAGAGTCTAGGCCCAGCTATCTGACTATTCTACAATCACTCACTTGAAGACGACCAATATGTGCCTGTAAGCATCGACAAGAGAGCTTTGGGTGCACGACTTGCCTGCGCGATGCCGATGAGTGTAGTACATTTGGTCTTCGTTGAGGTGCGTAATGGATTAGACAGTTCTTTATAGTTTTGATTTCAGTCAACTATTATGTGAAGAAAAAAATGTTTGTACCCAAATTCCCGGGTTTGCGCTGGTGTGGCGATGCTTAATGCAATAGAAAACCGCGTGCTAAATTGTTCACTATTCGATCTGTGCTCCGTATTCACAGGGTGGTAGCCACTCTCTAGAAAGCAAAGCGCCCATCCTTTGTTCTGAAGTCCGGCGATTTCTGGATATGTTCATTTCCATCCGTGGATGACGTGTATAGTTTCAACTTCTTTGGTCTTTTTGTTAAAGTGCAACGACTCAACTTTGATTATTCAAAGTGACAAATGATGGTGTTAACAACAGATTCTTGCGGTGACGGCTTTCTTCGCCATAAGTGCATTGATCAAAACTGTGTATAGTAAGTCGCTCAGGAATACTATTTAGATTTGAGCAACCTCTATACGAAGAGAAATTGAATACGTATATCTTCTCCCTACTGATGTTATAGCCAACCATGTCGATGTAGCTACTATTGATCTGAAATGATGATATAGTTATCTACCGCCATTCTAGATAATTAAAGCCACCAATTAATGTATTTCAGGTCGGCATTCCGGTTGATAATCCGGGTGTATGAGTACTGTGACCTGCTACGACGCCTATTTAAGGCGCACTAGTGTGGATGTGTCAAATGACAAAAAGCTTTTCTCTCTTCATAACGGCATATCTCGCGCTAGACATCCCCTCGGTATTGTGATACCTAAAAAAAACAATGTTAATAGTGAACAATTGATGTATGTGGTGCATCGAGGCGTCACGTCGTTACTTTTGCCAAAAGCGGACAATTAGCCAGTATAGCCTAAATATAGTTTGCAGTCCATTTATGAGAGGGAGTGCGAAGGCCAACGAGTGTAAGTGGTAATTTGGGTACTTCGTCCATACGTGAGTGTTCCACGTTAAGGGGAGACGAGTGAGGAATTATCACGGACAGCGTACGCTTGTCTGTTGTTAAAATTACTATTTGTACATAAAGGGTCATACGGGGGGTCTTTTTTTGAAATTATTTGCCTTTAGTGATCAATAAACACAGTTGGATTTCTTTTGTGCACATATCAAGTATTTCTAGTCTTTTGACGACTTCTCGTACTGTCTCTCTGTGTTCCTCTTCCGTGAGGTTGGCAATGACTATGTCATCAACGTATACTTGTACACCTTTAATTTCACTCTTTGGAATCGTGCTGTTAGCGAGTGTAGTCCAATTGGTGCTGACTTAGAATATTGTGCCCCTCTCCATGAAAAGATGAAAAAGTGTTGGCTATATTCGTGTACACGAAAATGGTGGAAGCCTCTTGTTAAGTCCAATCTAGAATAGAATTGTGCACCTTGCAGTTTGCGGAGCACCTCTTTTATTTTCGGCAATACTAATTTGTCTTGTTCATGTTGATAGTTGACTATCTATTGAGTCCTAACATGTATGTACTTTCTTTAAAAGGTCTGTTTGTTCAACTTTCCCGTTGACAATAGTGATAGATTCACATGTGTTGGTGGCCTCTTGTATATGTGTCCTTCTTCGACCCGTTTTTAAACATTGTCATCTGTCTGTGGTTTGTATTTGTGTGGAACAAAATTGACTTTCGCGTGACGAAAGTTCTTGTCTTTGACTTCTTGACTCGGTACCCTCACTACTGACCATGGTAAATTGCAATGTATGTCAGATGGGATCCTTCCTTATTCGTCTAATAAGTCTGATAGCGATTCTCTGAATCCTTCTTGCTCGTGTTCAGAGTTTTCTTCGTGTGGGATGGTATGAGTGGACTGATTATCCCCGCTAGATATATGCTCAAGTATGGTAGAACATCTATACATGACAGTATTGGTGGTTTCTTGTTGGGGAGGTCGAGTACCTTAAAGCAGTTTGATGTTTTTTTACCGCGCCGCAGTTTATATCTCATATTTCCGTGGATCCTGTACGTTGTACTCTTGCATTAGATTGTGTTAGCTGAATGTAGCAGGGTTGTGGTTTGCTGACAAGTACAGCGCTCTGCTCTTGAATCGACTAGTGCACATTGTATGTAGTGCCATTGATTTGTATATCTATGTGCAATCTTTGATCTCGTGGGTTGGGAATAAAAGAATAAGGTGTGTAAGCAATGTCATTTGCAGTTATCAACAGTGTTTCTTCATCAGTGTGTCCATTCACAATGTCTACCATGTTTACCATGTTAGCTTTCGCCCACCAAGCCTGTCAGATTTCTTCGTCCATCTCTTTGACCATGTTGTCATTTGTAATGGTTAATTGGTCTACATGGACGGGTTGGGAGTGCTGTGCTGCCCAAGCTGCTGCATTCTAACGGTTGCTTTCTTCCTTCTTGGGGCACTTGCAAAACGTATGTGGTAAAGGATCTATACCGCAGTGTGGGCAAGGTCGTGGTCCTCGCAGTGTTGGGTTGTTAGCATCCTGTCCGATGGGACGTCCTCTGCCTTGTTCTACTTGTGGTCCACCCAATCTGGGTTAACCCACCCCTCTGGGTGGACCCCTGTAGGTGTGTCAAGTCATAGTCGGTTCTCGTTGGTCTGGGATGAGTGTGTTCCGCACTCGCTTGCGATCACGATTGCGATTGGCTTGTGTTAATGTCGCTTGTCGGATAAGACCTTCGGTTAGTTCATGGAATACCTTCTATGTTATGTCAGACAAGTGGCCACTACTATCATCAGGTTTTGTTTGAGTCTTTATGAGTATCAGCTTGCTGTTCATACATGACTAATGAGAGATACAGTGACACTTTGAGCATTTGCAAATTAATGGGCTCTCGCTCAGTGTTCTTGTATCGTTTCTCCAGCTCATGCATTGTGCGACGCAATCGTGCTGCTCATACTTCAACGTTCATGCGAATGTCATAGCAGTCGTAGAGCCACTGCTCTAGTAAATAGTCTACTGGAGCTCGGCGCAGGCTGTCAATGATTAAAATATTGCAGTCTTCTACTTCCGTGAAATATTTCCAAAGCTGTTTGGAACTATGTATATTATCGAGTACTGTGCACGACACCTCTGTTGCGTCTGTCTGTCGTAGCAGGTTTTGTACTAGTGATAGGTACTATACCATTGGCATATTGGTGCTCGCAAACAGGTTTTTGCTACAGATACAAACTCTATTGTATCGCGCACATACTTGCTAGTTGGCCACTTGGGAAACTAACTCATCTCGAGTAGCTTGTCCATCTCTGATTTTGAGAGTTTATTTGCAGGTCAACATATCGACAATCCCCCATGGACGCATGACTACCATAAGGACTCAAGGACATATTTTCCCCCTATATGGGATTAAATTAGTGGTAACTCGCTCATAAAGCCACTGATCGCAATGCACTCGTCGTGATCACCTTTATCGTAGTCCTTTAAAGCTTTATTGTATAGACTTGATGACCATTGATCTACTTCCGACATCAATCTGTTAGGTTGTTGATTGTGGACTGCATTTCTGAGTTTGTGGAATGCTCGTATGCCAATGGATTTGTTCTCCTTCTGTGCGTATAGCTTGTCCACTAGTATGCCTATAATATAGGAATTGCCCTCGTAGACGTTATTGTCTATGACCACTCTGAACTTGCCCATTGCTCGGTCTAATGATGATCTTGCTGTTACGGGTTCGTCATCCATGTACATCGCCCCCTGTCCATTGTTTGGAGTAGAGGTGCGTAAGGAAACCTGGGAAACTGGCATTGTGCCCGTTTGTACTGTCCTGGTTCTAGCAGTACGACTTGTGCTTGCCGTTCCTTGCGTGTGTGTGCGAGTTGAGCTCGATTGTGCACGTAGGCTCCTTCATGCTGCTCGTGTCCGTTGGTAGGGCACAGAAGTCATTGACTGTTTTGTAAGTTCAGTATTCACTGTGGTATTAGAACTCATTGTTTGTTCACTAACTCAAGATTGCTAATTCCCTTAATGTCATTTAAACCCCAAAACCCCCAATATCACACGTTTTGTGCCAAGTTCGGTTGTTTATCTTGATGTGGTCTCCCTCGTGGTGGTCGGTGACAAGTATGGCTACAGTTCTTGTGTGCTTGATTGGCGGAAAACTGGCATTGGGCCCGTTTGTACTGGCCTGGTTTTAGCAGTATGACCTGTGCTTGCCTGCGTGTGTGGCATAGCACACACACGCTATGTACAAAACAAAATGTGAGGTCATCAATAAAGACATACATTTGCACCTTATTTATCAACAGATTCAATTTTTCAGTCCCTGTATACGGCAGATGAAGTCCTCATTCGAAACATCAAACTGAATAGATACTGGCCATATGAGTTTTTACCCTGGCCAACCCAAGCAGTTGAACACTAGCACAAACACACTATGTACAAAACCAAATGTGGGGTCAGCAATAAAGACATATTTGCACTATATTTATCAACATATTCAATTTTTTAGTACCTGTATATTGCAGATGAAGTCCTCATTCAAACTGAATACCATTTCAGAGCATCCATTTTAAGTTATCGAGAATATAACTATGAGTTGACCAATTGACCAACGGGTTCAAATCAAGTCATTGTGCATTATGAATGAAATCCTCGTTCTACGTATTAATAATGTACATAGTATGTCGCAGTTATATAATAATTGATTCGAAAGTACAACTCAAAGGACTTGGCAGTATGATAGATTATCGAGAATACGATTATGGCCAGTCAACCAACGGATTCAAAGTAAGTTCTTGTGCATGACAAGTGAAGTCCTTATTATACAGATTGTTTTATGGTAGTACAACAGGCTACAGAGTATGTGGCTATGCACTCATCGTGACATGCAGTTTCGTTACTATGGAAGATTAATTGGCTAAGACAACCAACAGAATACATAGGGGGCTCGCTATTCAATGTAAGTGTTTCATCTCACGCATATTGCATGTTGCGTGCGCAGGTATAGCATACGTTCTACAGTCGAATATGTAGAGCCCGGCTCACTCAATACCAACCCGTAGACATTCAGTTTCGTCCTTCTGGATAATCATATTGTTCCGACAACCAATATATTTTACTGGAAGGCTTGCTAGGCAAATCATGTTTCATTCCATATTGTATGTTGTGTACATAAGTACAGCATACATTATACGGAGTCAAATCTTGAGAAGCCAACCCACTCGATAATCTTTACAGCAGTGTTATAGTTACCTATGTGGCAAAAATTGTTCTGATAATGTTGTCCGTGATGGTCATAGCTTCTTAGTGTCCACTATAGCTCTTTCTTCTGACGAACATAATTAGGAGTCTTCAAGATAGAGACCAAAATACGTCTTACCGTCAAGCTCAAGATTTCCACTGATTTCCATCATTCGAACTTGGTGTATTGCATATAGCTGCTTCCCAGAATTCGTACTTTATCACAGTCAATGGTGTAGCTTTGAATTTTAAAACCGCAACATTCAAGGGTATTCGTGCGCACATAAGCGATCAAAGAAGAGGTGCGTTCGTCAACGAAACAATCGAGGTATGCTACTCGATTAGATTATAAACTGTCTTAACTCACTATAACTGCCAGGCATCACTTGTACCTCCTCGGCCCTTCCCAATCAATTAAAGTGATTTACCAGAAGCTCACGACTATAGCATTTATAGTACTGACATCACTTGTCACTTCTCAGCCCTTCTCAAATAACATCGAAGACGAGGCATGTTCGTATGTGAACCAGCGAGTTATGCTACTCGGTTGGATCATATACTTTTCTAATTCACCATATCTACCGAAGAAGTACAATATTTTGAGCCATCACTTGTCCCTCCTCGGCTCTGCCCAACTGGCCAAAGTAGCGTACCAGAAGCTTACTATAGTATTGGCATCACTTGTCGCTTCTCGTCCCTTCTTAAAACTTGATTTTCACCGTACGGTTTCCCGTTTTTTATAGCTTATTTGCTCCGATACAATATTTTCTCATCAATCTCCTGTACTTCAGATGCCAGTCTTTCCACTCCAATTGAACTTTGGTCTATACGCATTTGTTCACAGAGCGAGAACGCTATATATTGGAGTATGTATGTGCTTAAGCTCAAGCTTCAAATTGCCCAATATCTTAAACTTCCCTATCATGCAAAAACAAACAATCACATACTGGTTGGAAGAGAGTATCACTCTGTGACCTCGTATTTGAATCAGGTCACCGAAGGCTTCGAGACGTTACAAGTAGCTGACACAGAACGAAAATAATGGTTTGAAGGCCAACAGATATCATGTCTACCAATTATCTAGCAGCATATGAGCCCCCGATCTCGCATTTGTTTAGATAGACGCGGTTGTCGGTCTCATATTTTTATTTGGGCGTCGACTAGGTCGACCGTGCATTTTATTACGCTCCATATGATGATCATTTCCCTGAATTACGGATTTGCTAGATTTGCGAATCTCGACACTGAAAGTGCATCTGTAGAAGGCCAGCTGATTGCGAAATTAAGAACAAATGTAGGCTTCTCAGGTAGATTTGCCGATGCACCACTTCCCTTAAAGAGGGCGTCTCACCACTGGGATCTACTTGTCTCTATACTTAATAGTGTGACAGACAACATACATAGATGCAGAAATGGTGGATTATTAAAACAAGAATGATGGATTTTCAGTACAGCAATATCATATTCAGTCATGTTTTGTTACAAAATTTAATTGGTACATGCAATTTAGGGTCTGATAGCATTTTTGCTCAGTAGATATGATAGTTCTGATAAGCGTCAACTTCTTGGATCTGAGAATGGTGTTTGTATTTACACGTTCTCGGTTTTAGAGGATCATTTGCTCAATATGGGCTGAACTCAGGTTGAACCACAACAAATATACGTTTGCAATCAAGTCAGTCAATATACTAGGCATCAAAGTTACAACAAAACGGCTCAAAACAGACACCGAAAAAACAAAAACGCATGAATGACTGGCCTTTACCAACAACGAAAAGTACTTACGTCGAGCATTCGGCTTAGCAAACAAAATGCGGGACTACATACCCCAGTTTGCATACATAACAAAACACTATCGCAACCTCATGGAAGATAAAATGAACCAGAACACTGCAAATCTTTGGACACCTGAACTCATTAAGAAATGAGAAGAAGTCAAAGATGCCATCGCATGTTCAGCAACATTGGCGTATCCAGTAAATGGGGTACCATTCCAAATTATGAATGACGCAAGTGATTATGGCATAGAAGGTAGAAGGTTGCCTATTTCAAATCATAAACGGGGTCAGACGAGATATACTCTAGTTTTCGAAAGGCTTAGACCCCGCACAACAAAGATATGACGGGACGAATACGAAGGAGTTACTAGCGCTGGTATACATTCTGGATCACTTCTCGGAATACATGAAAGGAGGTGATATAACATTGTGGACAGATCACAAGGCGCTATGCCAGACGAATAAGCAGCAAACGCTGCATCCCATGCTAGCGAAATGGATAGCAAAGACATTCCACCACTATTTCACAATCATACATGCGTCAGGCAACGACAACCAAGTTGCTGACATGCTATCACGATAGCACGAAGACACCTTCAACATCAAAACATCAAATGTGCTGAAGGAAGCCAACGAGTATACACACAATGGTCAAGAATACACTGGCTTTGAAACAAACATGCACATCCTGGTGTCTGCCATATACTGAAAACTAGTCGGTAGAGCTAGGCACAATCGTGTATAAGGATAGAGTTACCTTGATAGCTCAATATCACACTGTACTGTCGAAGAAACATTGAACAAACTGTAACTAAGAGGCCACGTATGGTCACGCTAGAAAGAACAAAACTGAAAACTACAATCACGATTCTACAAAGAAGCAGAACGCAGGTTTGAAAAATTTACCATCGAATTATTTGCATATAGGGCAAAGCTCTAAACCAAATAATAGATTGCATTACTACAAAAGTGAGCAGATGAAATAAACCACGTACAAGCGCGAGCGTTCTAATTATTTTCACCACATCGGCTACACCATTTAAGCTTAGCGATGATATGTGGTTCGTGTCCCAACTGAGGTAGATTCGTGCTTGGCGAGTACCAACGGTGCGTGAAGTGATTTATCATTGATCATTCTTGCCAGATTCGCTATAGTAGGCGACGTGCTTAGGCTTGGTAGAATGATGCCAAGTTTCAAGATAGGGATTATCAATGTGGTCAAAACTGAGTAACGTTTAGTAAAGAGTGTTAAGTCTGAAATAAGTGAGCCCAGTCAGAAGTGCCATTGGGAATGGCGCGTATGCTATATTTATCAATCACCATTCTATGTGGAACGAGACTTTCTCTACCATCGGGTTATGTTGAAAATACCCGTTTCTATGGTTTCGAATGAGTCATCTCTTTTATCTCATTGAATTCTTTATTCCACTAATCGGTCTGGTCCTCTGGTCCGGTCCTTAAATAATCCACTAGATCCGGTCCTCTGGTCCGGTCCCAAATATCCCTCTAGGGTACGTAGTTCACAACCCCGCCAAGTTAGAGTAAGGTCTCTCGATGAATAGAGGCAGAATACATAAAATTTTGGCATTGCCCAGATGGACATTGTTTGGCCATCACTTCTAAGAATTATATTGCACTTGGGTGCGACAATCTTATAATCGATAAACACTACGAGAGTGGAGTAGGTCGAATTCTGACACATTCGAGCATTTCAACACAACTTGAGATGTTTCAGGAACCTAGAGCCTGGAGAGTGGCCGTGTGAAGCACACGAGTTTCTCTACTATGTCACAGTGTATGGCTTCGACAATATGGTGTACTTGTGCGCATGTCTCTTCAAGACGGACTATCGAATGAGAACAAAGATTGGTATCATCACTCTGCTGAAGTATCTCCGACGCGGATTCAATACAGTGGATGCAATACTTGCTGAGCAGTACAAGGACTATGCGGAACAGCTATGAAAGCTAGACAAGAGGTCAGTCAAGCTGTGCATATGTTTTATTGTCAACCTGTGTATGATAGTAAGCGCAAGTGTTTTGTATATTGCTATGAGAATCAACTGCAGACTGTAAAGCAAAGAATATACTTAGTGCACGCTATGACATATGGAGTGAATAATTTGCAAGAACCGTGGAGGAAACTACATGCACCATGGAGAGGTGACAGCATAGATTGTAAGTTCAGTCTGGTGTATACTATACAATGGGTGTATGGTGCTACGGAGGTGAAAGACCTAAAGGCTTTTGATGAATGGCACACAGAAAAATTTATACCTCGGATAATCACAAGCTTCCAGCGTGATAAACCGAAGGTAGCTTTTAGTAAGATGACGCGTAAACAGATACGAACGTATTGTACAGAACATGGATTATCTCTACCATCTCGTATTACACTCATCAAAGAGATGGTTGATTATGTTACAGCTGATGTTGATACGCGAATCGCTATAACCTGCCGCAAAGCAATACACAGAGTTAAAGGCCATCTGTCCCTTAGCCTTTTTCCGTGGACAAATGCCATATATACCGTTGACTTCTAATTCATGGCGATCGGTTAGACCTTTGTTGAATACAAATATAACCTTACAACAACCACACTTTAATCTAGCCCCGTACATTTCCTGGTCGACCAAAGCATTATCTGTGGCGGCGCCAGGAAACGGTGCAGAAACTACTGCTGTGAATGAATTAGCCGCAGCTACTGTGCAATGTTTCGAATTGACATTATTATTGCGAGAAGAAAGCTGCTTGTAACGCCGGTGCTGTGCGGTAAGGATCCTAGGTTGTTTTTCTTAGTGCAATCTGATAGCCAAGGTGAACATCCTGGTAGTAGCCCCACGTTCTGAGCCATGTCTGCCATTACTGTTGCCGCATTTTGGTTTTTGCTTGAAATGGGCTGTGTTCTTCGAATGATTTCAGCTATGGCGTATGTGAATGTAATGTATATATTCTTGGCTATTACCTTGCTCACACCAAAATGTGTTTTGGAACTGGCCGGAGTGTATCGTGTGTAACGTAACTGTGTTAACCAAAGCACAAACTGCTCGAATAAGGTGAGCTTACTTCGAGCTGCTTGGAAACCATATTCTTCAGCTGCTTCACTTGTATCAGTACGGTCATCATCATCCTCCACTATTGTCTCGGTTGGGAAGTACTATTTAGCTAAGTCTGCACACACGCGTGATGAGTAGCGTCGCATTTCTTTGAAGGGTGCGACACTATTGAAGTGATCATACAATAAACGCACACACGTCATACTAGGTTCGCTAGTTACGGTATTGCACAGTGAATTATCTTTCCCTAACTCTATCAGATATTGAGCTGCAAGCCTAAGTGCTATTGGAGTTGATATTGATTCAGGTGTTGATGTACTGTTAGTATATAATTGTTGTTCTCGTAAGATGGGAAAGATTTTATTTATTACACCCTGCCTTACAGTTGCATCGACACGTATATCATTCGACGTGTGTATATCTTCAAAGCGTCGTATTGCTGCCTGCTCTCGCCTATCGCATGGAGTTGGACGTTGGTTCTTATTCTTCATTTCTACTACAGTATAAGGTGGGAAAGCGGGAGTTCCCCAGGCTACACGCGAGTAGCACCAGTTGCTGCTACAGTCAGTTGACCCTTCCTGTAGTGGTGCTCTGCTATCTTAAATCTCACTATCACTTTCTTCTTTGTTTTCTCATCTACAATCGCAGCCTTATCACAGGCTTTCCTTATCGCTTTCAATTTAGCTGCATCTCGAACGAGTATTTTCAGAGTGGGATCTCTGATGGCCGGCTTTATAGATAGACCGAGCCATTAATAACGAAGATCTTCCCCCCATACATCATCGCTTTGTGTGCAGATACATTGCAAACGCGCTGCCTGATGATTATATCTACGGGCTAGTTGGTTCACGCTAGACCATTGGTGTGTTGGCAATGATTGTGCATATGGTCTAGGACACACCTTGCCTGCCTTCCAGACAACATCTATGAAAGGTATATGCTTGGCGTTTACGCAAAGTTGTTTGGTTGACATTACTAACTCTATCAGTGCATGCTTATCAAGCTTGTCACAGACACTTTTTTAACCATCTAAACCGGTTATTTCCGTGCGAAGCGTTAGGTACACAGAATACGTGATCGACCACACTGATGCACTTCGCGCTACTTATTCCGTTGTATGTGCATACACACACCTTTCTAACTGATTTTGTTCTTAAATTTAGCTAGCACTGTACGCGAGCATACCACACGATCGTCAGAGCTCGTGATAAGATAGGCGCACTCTATATACTGTAGTGTAGACTAAACTACAGCCGTAGCGTGTGTACGTGAAGGTGTGTATTTGTGCATATGTTCTTATCAGTTTTTGTGCTGGAATTGGCTGCTTTCCCATCTGTGATAGCGATGACTCATCAGCATCATCACTTTTTCAGTACAAGACAATAAAGGATATATCCCGCCGGACAATGCCAAAATTTTATGTATTCTGCCCCATAATGTTGTATTTATCGACAGGTCTGAAATAAGGTTTTATAAATAAAATGCAAGAGAAGTATCTACATGGATCGCGGGGCTACTGCATCGTCGTAAATTATTGCAATTTTAAATTTTCAGCGATACTGCAAAATCGAAATATTCATTGGTAAGACCAGGGCTTATGTACGCCAATAAAATCAATCGAAAGAATAAAAAACAACAAACTCAAATTGTTATTTTAATACGTTTTTAGAAAACCGTTTGTGTACGACTTCTCATAGTAACTGAAATGTGTGAACGTTACGTTAAACGTTCTGTGTGCACACACACACACATATATATATATATATATATATATATATATATATATATATATATATATATATATATATATATATATATATATATATATCTATATATATATACTGTAAAAATGTATTTTGACCACTCTAAATGTACGAGATTTATATTGAAATCTCGACTTTTAATATCATACCTGTAGTTCTTCATCTATATATATAATAGTTGAATGGTAGTATTTATTGTATATAGCATTCTTCTACTGTACACACCACGTATTCGTGGCATATGGTTTTTCGTTTATGCCTATATTTACTGTATTCCTTCCCTTAAGTGTTTATTAGTTGCACCATCTCCTCCTATCTACTGCATAGTATTATACGAATATATCTTCTGATAAATAACAAATAATTATCTGAATAAATAGTAATAGTGATCGATTTAGATCGTAATATTGATTTATATACCATATTTTTCTGTTCAAATGTCAAAATTCATGTCCATTTCATTATTTCGTCCATATGTTCATATATCCTCAAGTATATAAACGTATTGTTCTCGTTATGACTATATCCCATCTACAATATTGTGTACTGTTTTTAGAGTATGTGTTCTGGTCCATGTTAAGTTGTTCTATACAAATGTCGAATGTCGTGTTCGTTAACATAACCTATGTTATTGTATACATTAAAGAATCTTCTATCTTGTTTATTTCATATTGTGATGCATAAGCATGAGGTTCCATACATATGATTTTAAGTACGTGTAATTAAGTAAAATATTTATATGAGTACGAATGTATATATAGAAATCTTAAACCATTGTACAAGGACATTATATATATATATATATATATATACTGACTGTTAAATATATATATATATATATATATATATATATATATATATATATATATATATATATATATATATATATATATATATATATATATATATATATATATATATATAGCATATTATCGTAGTATATGGTATATTGTAATTATTATATACAATATTGCTTATTGTGAATTCTATTGACGTAAATATGTATAAATCATTGACAGTGCTGCAGCTTCTACTCGAATTTGTCAAATTGTGTTCATGCATACGATCTCAAAAATATTTTATTGCATACTGTATAAAGTCAGTCAAAAATATCTAGATCAAATGAAATATCACGTTGGTTTTTATTTGTATTTAATATAATTTAATACAAGTTCTTTTTCCAATATTTCCAAAGTGTTCTAAATTCACTTTGATGGCTCCAATAGCCTGAGTATTTGGTATGACTCATTTACTTGGACCTATTTGAGACGATAGTAGATGTAGGATATTATAAACTAAATTTTATAATCTCTGAACTACTACTTACAGGTTTTGGTCTTCCCGCCAATCTCCAAAATCCAATAAGTCTTTTTGTTTTTTAACTTTTCTTCAGATGGAACTTTATCTATATAAGCTAATGTATTAACTTGACTTACGTTCTTATGCCTATCTACAAATTAGATGAACACTTAGTACTTCTAGTGAAAATTATTCAATAAAGAAGAGGTAGAGGTACGTCCTGTGTGATCGAGGATATTAAGGCTCTTACCAAGAGGCAGTTCCGATCATTCTTACACAAGCCACCACTGCGTGTTAAAGTGTTTTAAGTTTTAAGTGAATGGTTGTGATTTATTTGATACGAGTCCAATGCATATAAAAGCAGGGACTCAGAATCAAATAAATCACAATTATTCACTTAAAACTTAAAACACTTTAATATACTTTAATATCTGAGAACAATAACTTATCAGGTTCGTTTTACCTCTACTCTGAGAATGACAAGCTTCGATTTGAAACCAAAGATTAAATTTCTAATTCTGGATAAGCCGGTCCAATGGGACCAATGGAAAGCTCAATTGGATATGATCCTGATGAAACAGGGTCGCCTACAACTGATCGAAGCCGCTACACCATCCGACGACTACTATGAGACTCAACGTGAAACATTTACTCAAGAGGATCGTGGAGCCGCGTGTGAGTCAATTCATACGATCTCTCGTAGACTTCAACAGGAGTTACTCCACATCATGAAAGAACCCTACGCATTTTTCAAGGCATTGGAAACCAAATTCAAGATTAACACCCAGGGAGGTATCGGCCGCTTAAGAAAGGAGCTCTGGGCAAAAACGCAAAAGAGTAATGAAACTTTGGAAGCTTTTATCGGTGATATTAATTTGAAGAAATGTAATTGGAGAAATGCGAGGCTCCACCGTCTGAGATTGACTTGAAAATCGTCTTGAAAGAAGGTCTCAATGAACGTTTTAAAGCTGCAAGGACTCATCTCAATACAGTCGATACTGACGTCATGAGTTACGAGGAGCTCTGCGAATATCTCCGAAAATTCGATATGGAGGAAATGCAAACATCGACCTCTAACACAGAGACTCGAGAAGGAGAGAGAGCATTTTCTGCCAGAGCAGAACGAAAGTGCTTTAATTGTAGCAAACCAGGTCACCTTGCTCGTGACTGCCGATCCAAGCATCGCAGACCCAGACCGCACATTTACTCTGACCGCAAGGAGTATCGCAAACTTTATGAAAATCGATATTCTAACAATCGTGGAAATAACTCCGACGATCGCCATCACCGTAAAAGAACTGAGGAGTCCAAGCCCCCACCGCAAAGACCATTCAGTACCGAAATCTACACCCTACTCACGACGCGCCGACTATCCGTTGAAGAAACCCAGCTATCATCAAGATAAACGTAACGAGTTTTTATAGAAAAGCATCTAACGTAAGAGGATACTACTCCAGGGAAGAAATGCGTAAATCTCCTAGAGTAACGTTCAATTTGGACATGAATAATGAGCAGAATTCCAGTAGTGACAATAAAGGCGTTTGAGCATTTTCAGCAATTGCCGACTATGTCGAATCTGACATCGAATTGTCAGATGAGGATATGCCAGTAGCCATCATGGCGACCCCCGAAAATTGCCCCGGATTCGTGATGAAGACTAACATCGAGCCGGACGAGAGAGAACTATCAGATTTTACTCTAAATAATTGTAGTTCGGACGAAGACGATGGACCGCCGGGGCTTCTACTCGACAGCTTTAGTGAGGATGACTACGATGACCTACCCGACCTGCTGTCCGACAGCGACTCCGAAGAAGATGAAGCTTTTAGCGATAAATTTAGTGAGGACGTTATCTCTTCACCTATCAAAGCTATAGAATCTAAGATGATTTTCGGCCAAAGAGCATCTACGACTGACGAAATAACAATGGCTGAACCTAGTGGGACTCTAGACAGTGGAGCCTCAGTCCACATTATTGACGATCTGGAGTTGATATCAAATGTAAAGTGTCACATCACAAACGCTGACGGGACTATTGGTATCGCAACTCATTCAGGGCAATTGAGTGACGCTGGAAGGGCTATTTATGGGCCAACCCTAAAAACCAACTTAATCAGTGTCCCCCGATTAACCAAGGCAGGATACAAAATCTACATGGATAACGCAGTCTGTCTCTTACTATCTCCCCAACACCTGGTATAAAATTGCGAGCAAAAGCAAGGCGTTTACGTCGTACCCCTGAATTTTTTTCAAAAGAGTTTGCTTACGCTGCCAGCTGGCATGAACGAATAGCACATCCAGATCACTTACCCAAGGGCCTGCCACCTGTCGACTACCATACAAACTGCGAGTCTTGTATCATGGGTAAACTTTTCAGACGTCGGACACGAAAAATCAGAAAGAACGCCTCATCACAAACCCCAATGGACTTACTCTATATTGACCTTATTGGAAAATTTAAACGGAGTATCGGAGGGAATTGCTATGGCCATACTCTCATAGACGATTGCTCCAACTTTGAGAAATTCGAACCTCTGTCCACCAAGAAAGCGCCTGTAGTATATGACACCTTACTCGAAGCATTGGACGACCTAACAGTACTAAGTGGACGAAAAGCAAACATTTTACAATTCGACCGAGGCTCGGAATTTGTGGATAAGAAAGGAGAGACAAACTTACGAAGACTTGGCTACGATATTCGATCAACACCAAAAGATTCACCACAACACAATGGAAAAATTGAGCGGAGCCATCGTACTAATTTAGGAAGAGCTAGAGCGACTCTGCACAACTCAGGATTAGGTGATGAATTTTGGAGTGAAGCATACCAACATGTCACAGACGCTCACAACAACGTCGGGAGTAAGAGGAGGGTTTCGGGTTAACCCGACAACGCCAATCGAAAAGGCTCACTGGCCGTAAACCAAATTATAACCGTTTTCGAACTTTCGGCAGCAAATATTTATGGAGGAAGACGACTAAAAGCAAATCATCTCTGATACTTTTGAGTTTTGAGTCCAGAAACCAACAGAGTATCACGAACCAGAGATATCACGAACCAGAGATATACGCTTTTTTGAGGATGAATTTTACATATGGAAGGATGGACAGTGTACGAAGCAGACTACAGGAAGAAGAGCTGAGCCGACGAACGACGACTTATCAACTGTGTCTTCACAGCCTATGGACCCAGGCGAAAATACTCAAAACACATCTAGTAAACGCCATCGAGAGTCGGAGGACTCTGACATTTTATCAACATCAAATTATTCTGCTGCTTCCAAAGACCAGACTGACACCATATCCGCACACATCTCGAAAAAGGTCGGACATCGATCTTCGAGAGAAGTCACAAATTTGCAAATTTCAGATAATCCAGCCTGGATGAGCAACAAGAGTAATGACAGTTGTCGCTCTGGACGAAGAAGAAACTCAACAACTGCCTTTTCAGCTACTCAACATCAGCAACAACCTACGCCAGCGCAAATCCCAATTCCCAAGACTTTCCGTGAAATTGACAATTTTTCCAATAAAAAGGAGTGGATGGACGCAGCGACCAAAGAAGTCCGAGACCTAGTGAAACGAGAGACCTTTACTCTTGTAGACTCTAAACCTGCAAAAAGCTCGATTATGAACTCCAAATGGGTCTTTACTCCTAAAATGGACTCTGCTGGAAAAATCGAGCGATTTAAAGGACGACTGACCGTAGCCGGATATAATACTGTCGAAGGAGTGGATTTCGAACGGAGTGACGCCAAAGTAGTGAGCAAAGAGACTGTCCGCATTTGTTTGGCAATAACAGCCAGTAAGAAATGGCATGTCAGACAATTCCACTCGCCAAACGCATACTTAAACGGGAAAATGGATCGTTACGTATATATGAGGATGCCACAAGGACTACACCTGGCCCTTGATTTACTCAGCGAAGAGGAGCAGAAATTATATCATGAGTACAGCCAAGGTAACAAAGCCGTATGGTGCAGAGTAAATTTACCACTCTATGGCCTACAGCAATCTGGCTATTTATACTTTGTGGAGGTCTGTGAGGTCCTAGGTCAACAGGGATATCAGCCAACGCGATCAGACCCATCATTATTTTTTTTGAAAAAATTCCGACGGCACCTTGGACCTGGTCATTGTATACGTGGACGATAAAATCGCGACGGCCTCCGACAAACGAACTCTGGATATTTTGGAGGCAATTTTATTCAAAAAATGGTCAACAAAATCAATGCCAAAAGCAGAATGGTTTTTAAAAATGAAAATGGGATTTCTGCCCTCAGGAGTAGTCACCATACACCAACAAATCTACGTCAGCACATTACTCCAAAAATATAACTTGGAAAATGCTCAGCCGTCACCAGTACCTTTGCACAATACATATTTGACACTATGTCATTCTGACAGGCTCGCCGGAAATATGCCCTACAGAGAACTCATCGGCGCCCTTCGGTACTTAGCTGATGGTACACGACCAGATATCACCTTCGCCGTGAACCAATTATCCAGACATCTTGACAAACCATTCCCACGTTACTGGAATGCTGCCAAGCGTGTCCTTCGATATCTGAAGGGCACCTCTGGATATAGACTATGGCTTGACCCTGAGATATCTCTACAGCCGGTCGCTTTCGCTGATGAAAGCTTTGCCACTGACGCAACAGACCGAAAATCAACAAGTGGTAACGTCATTTTTAATGTGCGGCGCACCTGTGATTTGGGGATCAAGAAAGCAGAAACTGACAGCACAGTCTACTTGCGAAGCAGAAATCATTGCCCTAAATGATGTCACAAAGGAAATCTTTTGGTTGCGAAATTTACTGTCGGAACTTGGTATCAACATTGGACCAATTGTCATCAATCAAGACAACCAATCGGCAATAAAAATTGCTGAAGATGATAAGGTGAACCGTAGCACGAAACACCTGGACCTAAGACACTATTTTATCCGGGTTTAAATTCAAGACAATTCGGTGGTCTTACGATACACGCCCACAGACGAGATGACTGCTGATGCTCTAACGAAAGCACTCGTGGGAAAATTATTCGTTAAACACAACAAACCCATGGTTAAGCCTGTAGCTGGAGAGAATACATACTCGCACAAAGCATAGAGACTGAGAACCCGATAAAGCGGAGCTGGAAATGAAATAAATAATTTCGATAATGAACTCTCAAAGTTAAAAGCTGTGTGCAATGAGCTCCCAATGATGAAAGCTAACGAGCAACGAACAATATGAAAAATCAAGAGCTAAAAATTCAAATGTTGGATTTTTCAGGCCAGACCGTGAAAACATTAATGTTCTTGTTTACTATATATAATATTTTTTGAAAAATATATTTGTGCCCTACAACTGTGATCGTACTACGGGTTACTGGGTTGATCTTTGTCCTGTTTGTTTTTGTCCGACTTTCTGGCCTGCGTGCAGTGGGCTGAACCTCTCCCCGATTTTGGGGCTTCTGACCGTACACATTTTAAGCCAACATTCGAACGTAACGCACAGGACATTTTTCAACTGGGCCATGTGCCAACCAGATTAACACCAAATGCAAAATTTATGAAGCCAGCGGGAATAGAACCACTGACCTACACATTTTTTAGCGAAGTACTTTACCACCTAATCAACACACCTGTTGATCCGGTATATACTTCACAATATTAATATTTTTCAGTCCTGATTTCCCCTCTTACAGGATATCACAGGCAAGAATCAGAAAATTTTCTCTAAGTCTAATTTTTGGCCACATCTTCGAGGCACACCTAGGGATCAAATTTTGTTCATCTCCAGCTTCAGGGGGAGTATTGATCGCAGTAAACCAGGATTGTTCACCAAGCATAAAACTACGGCCAAACAGCGGAGACTCAACAAGGTTTATCTCAGCATCAACCAAGGATAGAATCTAACCTCAGAGAGGGACACATAAATATTTTAAATGGAATTATCTCGAAACCGAAATGCCGGGAGTATGGAATCATCAATATAGAACATCTCTGATGGGCATAAAAGCATCCCTAACAATCGGATAAGTACAATCTAAGAACATAAGGCCAAAGATTACAATGGCAGCCATAATCGTTGATGACGTGATGACGCTGCCTTTGGATTGGATCGTAGAATAGGTGAGAACCTTTTTCACCTTAAGAGGTGTTTTTTAATGGCTCAAGAATTACGAGTCCAATGCATATAAACGCAGGGACTCGAATCAAATAAATCACAACTATTCACTTAAAACTTAAAACACTTTAAGATACTTTAATATCTGAGAACAATAAGCACTTGTATCTGTGTAACTGAGATCGTACGATCCACTTCTAGGCATAATTTTCTAGACCTTCTACGCTGAGATTACCACACCCCTTCCACACTGAGCAATACTGCTGGCCAAGTACCATATGATTGTAGGGTGGATGTACATATAGCATCATAGCTGTATTTCCGTGTTACATGATGCTGAATGCGGAGTTTTTGTTGTATAATATAATATCTGATGATAAAGTGTGTGTATACTATTTGCAAACTAATGTAATATTCAAATTGCTAAAACCCTTTATGTGTGTCAGCTGACTCGTAAGCTATGTGTATGTCGTATATATTTAGAGCACACAGTCTATGTCTGTATTAATTTTTCATATTCAAAATATTCTTATAATATATTGTATTATACACTCGTTTGTAATTGTCCCACGTGCTTACAGAAGAGATGCAGCCCCAGCCCAACATATCATCGAACCAGGCTGCTCTAGCCTTGTAATAGTGGATTAAAGCTGCTTTCGTAGAGTCGGGTTCTTGCCATACGACCAGTATATTATAGGGATAATATTATTTATTTCAAAAAAATGATATAATGTATGTACAAATGATATGGCTCTCATAGCCGTTGTAGTGGTTTGGGAAAGATCGATGGATAATATTATTTATTTACAAGTGGAGTTGTCAAGGGAGTGCAGTAGAGCATCCATGCTGCGGGCAAGAATTTTTTGGCGCTCGTTCATGTGTGCAGCGCCCCCCCGCTTCGTACGAGTACAGTAGGTTAAAGCTGCTTTCGTAGAGTCGGATTCTTGTCGTACGACCAGTATATTATAGGGATAATATTATTGATTTCACAAATGACAAGTATGTATGTTACAATGTATAGACATATGGTATGGCTCTCATGGTCGCTGTAGTGGTTCAGGAAAGATTGATGGAAAAAACGGATCGGGTCTGCGCCGTGTAGTGCCGCGGAACGGGTTAGTGCAGAGTATGAAATACCGAGAAGGACCAGGTTATCCGTCATAATCCGGTCCAGGATGGGGGTAAGCCAATGCAGCACCAGACCACGGATGAATTCGGTTTGTGTTGGCTGGCCTGGATCGGAAGTATCATAGGCGGAACCAACAAGCGCGATGATTTGGTTTGAACCGAAATTTGGAAATAGTACTTCAACAGCGTGATTAGCCGGGGTATGGGAAACATCTGTTGATGTGTCAGGGACGGGTGAGGGTACGGTGGTTCTTCAACATGCCGGAGAAAAGATCCAGTATTCGTGGAGGGTCCAGATACCGTGGAAGTCATGGCACTCCTGTACTTGCTGAAGGAGGTCAGTGCCAATGGGCGGCAGTTTTGGACCTACCAGGATGCGTCGAATCAGTTGTTGGATGCAGGTAAAGTGGCAAATAATGAACTCGTGGCTACCGGGGCAGACAGGGCAGGGACAGTCGTCGGTGCGGTAATCGAGCAATGTGAACATGTACGTATTCGTTACAATCATAGCACAGAGCCGGATTGGTGTAGACTCGAAGCAGCGATTGAAGCTGTCGTGTCTGGCTGTGTCTCGGGTTGAGGTTGGCGGTTTACCCATAACCAGTTGGTAGTAGGATTGGCGCCGGGCCATTGCCGCGATCTCCTTGTTGGACCAACGTTTTGTTGAGTTCTTCCTGATGTCGTCACAGCGTTGGCGGAGGGCTACATGATCGGGTGTACGCCCGCCTGTGGTTTTGTGTACAGTTTTAGGTGAGCATAGATACTGTACGGGAAGCGCAGTGATGGTTTGTCGTGGGCCCAGGCGGGTTGCGTCAGAGGGGTAAGTGAACTTGTGCTGGCCATTGAGTCTAGTTGTATTCCTAAGCAACCTCCGAGGTAGTCTGCGAATGGTCGCGTGGGGAGCAGGCCGCAAAAGTGAAGTAAGTTTGTTTGATATTTGGGACACCGAGGGTATTTAGTGCCCGTGATGATGGCTGCTGCTTGGATGAGTGCTGAGTTCAAGCGCTCGAACGGGGGGTCCAACGCATCCTTCCATATAGGCGGAGCCCAAACAATAATGTTCAGCCCATATGTAGCCGTGGATAGGATGAATGTTCTGAACATTACCAATCGGTTGCGGGGGTGTCGCCAGCTGAAGCCATGGAAGCTATAAGCGCGGAAAGAGCCGATACCAAGTGACAATGCTGCAACCAGGGGTTCCATATGTCTGGCGAGGTTGATTCCTGGTACTCCGTGAAAGAGTGGGAACCCCAGGTATTTGAAGTGTTTCGGTTCGGCATGTGTGGGCGCCATCTTCAGGGGGAGGTAACGTGTGTTCCCAAGGTGCGTCTGCAAGCGTCGGCGTGATAAGCTCACCATTTATACAGAGGGTTGGCGCCGCGTGTCGCAAGTCGGTAGATCGTACTCGGGGTTTAATGACACACTCTTCGAGGCCAGATTTGCGTCCTCACGCACCAATGTCATCTAAGAAGGGCTGGAGCGAAACCGATCGAGGGGCTTGGATCCGTGTGCCATCAACAAATAAATAAGAGCGGAGGAGCTTGGGCCGAAATTGTGCTAGCGTGACAGCTACTAAGGAATCCATGTAGATAATAAAGAGCTGGGGGCCGACGATTGAGCCTTGTAGGATGCCATTCGTTCTGTGGAATAGAGACGAGAGCGTGCCGCGGTATGTCACTCGGGTAGTGACCCTCCCAAACAGCGCGCGGAGGCAGTTAATCCAGTTTTCGGCCATTCCAGCGTGGCGCAGAAGTACCCATAGGCCTGGGAGAGCGACCTTTTCGTATGCCTTGGATATGTCCAGACAGACGTCATTCCACTCCTCTTCTGACTGTGTCTCAGATTCCATGGTGGTAAGTGCTTGGGTATGACAGGAGTACCGTGATTTGAAGCCAGCTTGGGTAGCATGGGTAGCAGAGCTTGGGTGGCTCGTATTCAGATTAAGAAAGCACTTTTCAAAGATGCGTCTGACTATTTGCGTAAGCGTGATGGGGCGGAAGTCGGCGGGGGAGGTGATATCTGCATCGGCTTTCTTTGGGTGCGCTGTTAAGAGGCTGCAGTTCAGGGCTGCAGGGAAGGTACCCGCCTTCAGTAGCTCAGCGAATGCTTCGGCAAGGAGTCTAATCAGTGGGCTATTGGCGTCGGGGCGTCCTAATGTCCGACGTTCGGTAGAGTGCTCCACTGCGGCCTTCAGGAGAAGGATGTGGATTCCGTCGGGGCCAGGTCCCTTATTAGGATAGCGTAGTATTGCCTCCATTACATCGTCGGGGCGTATGGTGGAAGTGACATCAGGAGAGGGTTCGGTATCCAGTGAAACCACGTACGGGTTTGTAGAGTTGAATAGGGCCTCAAAGTAGCCAGTGAGGGTAGCGCCTGTATCATCGGTAGCCGGTATGCAGGGTTGGCGCGGGGACCGTCGTTGGTACGCAATATCTTTGAACATTTGAGCATTGCTTTGGGCGGTCAGACGTGGGAGGAACGAGTGATTTGGCAGCCGCTGAACCCAGGGTCGGTTTAAGTCATAATAGAACCCTCCAAAGATTTGTGGGTTAGTGGCATAGCGCCAGATGCGGTCGGGGATCCATGACAGCCCTTCCGCTGGTCCATGTAAAGTGAGATACGACCGTAGTAAGTTCTGATGCGCCCGGATTTCGGCTTGGAATAGTCGCGCGCGAGATTCGTTGCGTAGGTGATACAGTCGATGGCAATATCGGATATATCCATGGGAGGGGAGGCGTTGGTCCGGAGGCGGCGGCATTGCTGGCATTTGTTGGGTCGATGGATTTGGTTCGTGGGAAGTATCTGGAGATCGAGTCCAAAGGTGTGGTCACCACAGATACCGTAGTCCGTCAGCTTATAAGTTTAAAGGAAGGCGGGGGTGGTAGGTCGATGATACGCATGTTCTGTACCAGCTGAGCCGCCAACATGGAGGTAGTCCAAGTGCCAAGTATTACGCAGAGTAGTCTCAATCGTTTTCATACATAGTCCGTGGTTTGTAGATGCGTGGCCATACTTCCGGGCTTTGAAGTTGAAATCTCCCCACACGACATCTGGTTGGAAACCGCCAATCTCGGGGGGATTCATGTATCGCCTGACGCCTTCTTAAGTAAGTGATTTGAGTGGAAAGTAGAACACGGCCATATGAACGCCAAAGCACACAAAGAACACCGCGTACGGTGAAGAGTGTACAAGTTGAAAATTCGATGGGTGGTGTTTGGAAAAGATACCAATACCACAGTGTGAAGGGTGTAAGATATTATGCCGTGTAGTGTGATGTAGTATATGATAGCGTGTGTTCGAGCGTATATGATTAAGAAATGTGGTGTTATGCCAGGTTTCAACCACACACATAACATCAACCTGACTTAAAATCGATATAACGTTCAAACACTCATCTGTATGTGCTGCGTTGTCCATGTAGAGTCCTTGTGGGTTAAAGAGCGTCATCCTCATAGGTCGTAACATTGTTCATCATCGGTCAATACTACTGGACTCTCTTCTTCAACGATGTCAGCCATTTCTCTATCATTGCCTGTCGTCGAAGAGTCTGTCGTGGAAAGCTGAGGCTGCGTATTGCTATCCATCGTGTCGGACGATTGCGTCGGGGTGACCGTTGGTATATGAAGCCGTCCGGGTTTCGCACGCGCTGATTCTTTAGCGTTTGCCGGGATTCGCGGGTTAGGTGAGAAGAGGGTTGCATCCTGCTTTGCTTGGTAAGCCTTCTGGAGACGATCCGCGGTAGATTGGAGGATGTCTGTGTTAGTGGAGTTGACAAGTGGGCTCAGTAGTGCATCCATGCTGCGGGCAAGAATTTTTGACGCTCGTTTATGTGTGCAGCGGGCCTCTCGCTTAGTGCGGAGATAGTGGATTAAAGCTGCTTTCGTAGCGTCGGGATGTTATTGGGAGCGGGGTCGATGTTTTCATCAAGCTGCCATTTCCACGTAAGTGCTGCATGTCGTTTCACCTGGGCGACAGCGTCACTAGGAACACAAAGGCGGATGAAACTGGTGGAGCTTCCGCGGCGATTTTGGCTGAGATACCGATTTAGACGGAAGATACCAGAGAAAGTGGTGGCGATTGAGGACTGGTTGGGCATGCCAGTATTTTTGAAACACTGATTGGGATGGGGGCTTGTCGTTAGGGAAAATTGCTAGGAAGAAGAACCATACCGGAGTTATGTCATCCATTTAATGAAGAGTTTTGTCCGGCATCGGGCGGCCCACCACTTTCGTCAAAAAGGTTTATCCACTTTTGAGCGGTATGTAGCATTTGGGTACCATTATTGGCATATTGTCAGATTCCAAAATTCCGAAATCTCAGGATTCCCAAATCCTGAGTTTCTGGTTTCTGACCCAATTCCTGATATTGGAGTCATCAGGAATATGGCGGGGCACTTGGACAAATATCCAAGAGCCGCGTGTGAGAGAAACACTCAAGTGAAAATACGAGTCTAGTGAATTATCAGAACTCTAAAGTTCAAAATAAAGACTCAGGACGAATCTCTCCACCTAGGGCTTAACCTAGTTGAGAGACTCGTACTTGAGAAGAGGGGGGGTTTTTTTTTGGTCGTATCTTTATCAGTACTCTCAAACTCTACATTTTTAACAATATCCTTACCACGGTAAGCAAGACAAAGAACAGATACGTTAGTACATACCAACGTCCCGTTCAATAAGTTGCAGACACTCTCTGAGTGAACCTAAAATCACACGTAGATCATATAGTGAACAGCTCGAACCGGAGACGGAGAAGAGAGCCACAACGGAGAAGAGAGCCACAACGGAGAAGAGACCCGGGAAAGGAGTGAACAGGGCAAAGAAAGGATAGCTGCAAAGGAAGACCATCAAGAGAACCCGAGAGTACCCCCAGGCTGCAGCGTTAACAAACTTGTATGGTTAGCGTTAACAAACAGTGCTTCAAAGGTACACCTGTGAACCGTTTTGGTGTAAATGCTGCACGTGTGATTGAAAAATCAAGAATTTGACACATTCATCAATGTTGGGGCATTAAAAGTGTCATAGTGGTTTGTGTAGTAACACAAGAAAAAAAATTGTGTTGTATGAATTGGGGTATGAATGAATCTAATTGGTGAATTAAGGCACAGACACGTGTGTATCAATGAAACAGCAGTGTTGAGCAAAACTAGTAATAAGCAGTGATTGAGCTCACAGTGTGGTGAGTTGTACAAACACATATAGTGCACTACGAACGGACCGAATCACAGAATCAGAACCCAAATATCACCAGCACAAGGGATCAATCTCCAAACCACACACCAACGTGAAGTGCAGTAATATAACTATAAGTGATACGCGTAAGATATTAAGTATATACAATTACCACGCTATAGACAATAGAAGAAACTGTGTATATAACTCAGACTCGCCAATCTGTCAAGGATCAGGTTTCTGAACCCAAGACCCAGAACCTGATGACTAGGGTTTTTCAAAACCTAACCTCAGGAGTCTGATGATTAGGGTTTTTCAAACCGAACAACAGATTAAACTGATACACACAGGATTGAACACAACGCAAACGGACTACGACTTGAGCCGACACACAGCCAAGCGCAGCCAAAGCAAACACAAATAAGTACACACACACACAGTGCAGTAGTGTCTCATGCTTGGTGCTTTGGTGATAGAGGGGAAGGATAGGCGCACGCACATCGAAGTAAAGCAAAGCGAATAATCACAAACCACTAAACAACAGTCACTCTCACTGTCCAACACAAAACAGTCAATGACATCAAATGCACAAGCAGAAGCAAGAACAGCAGGACAGCCAAACGAGCCAATGCGAATAGCGAACAACGCAACCGCACGCATACACCACCAACTATGTCTGAGAACACACCTCCTCCCCCAAGGGAAGGGATCCCCAAGGATCCAGACATCGCCAAGTATGTAGAGCCGATTGATAAGAAGGTGTAAAAGTGTCACCGTCTTATCACTCTGATTCGCGACAAGGTATGGGTACTCGGTTCTAAGGACAAGGTCGATGTAGTCACGCTGCACAAGCTGAAACAGGCAGTGCATGATCAACAGCCCAAGCGCTTGACTCCCAAGTTAGATGCATGGCTCATGGAGCTATTCGAGAGACAGTTGGCAGCAACAGACGCAAACGAGGTAGATGAATGTATCAACATAGCTTCACTCATAGCATCTCTTCTATTGATTAGTTCAAGAGAAGGTGATAAGCTAGATGAGCCGATGATGAATAAACTATGGAAAGTCTCAGACTTTCCTAAGTGACCTTCTGGTTTGGTAGTGAGAATGTCAGATTGCTCAGATGTAATTCAGTTCATGTCTAAAGCAACAGAGATGTTCGAGACTAGTGGTATGTCACCACAACAGTATGTAGCTTTCATTCAGCAGTTGCTATCTCAAACCGATGCAACTGATGTCTCTAAGACAGCACTGAAGAGAATCCGCGCAGATCCCGAGCATACTAAAGGCTACAAGGATGCGGAAGACTACACCATTCTCATCATCAATACACTGCGTAAGATACCAGTAGATTATCTTTATCAGAAGTGGTTGATAGACATGTACAATGGTCGTCTTAACGTAGAAGTACGCGCAGAGTGCCTACGTCGCACACTGATGGAAATCAACCGTCGCTACGGTGATATTCCAGGCAGAGACCCTATGAACTTGCAGCTATTAAAGGTAGATCGCTATGACACACTACGGATGTATGGTCAACAGCTCGAAACCGATGGTAGTACTGGGCATCTATCCACGCCCACGCAACCCACTACCTAACAACAGACCCCACAACGATAACAATCATGGCGGAGGCAATGGCGGCAATAGTGGCGGTGGCAGTGGTGGAGGCGGTATTGGTGGTGGCGGCCCAGGCAAAGGAGGCAAGAATGCAGTGCCACAGTCGAATCCCGACCAGACACAGAGAGGCACCAAACGCAAATGAAAGTATGCCAAGGCGTGCCCAACTTGTGATGAAAATCCATACGAGCATGAATTCAAGAAGTGCCCCAAGCTACTCGAGAAGCGAGCCAAGGCTCGTGAAGATGCTAATCAAGCATCTTCCAGTGGTCACTCTTTCAATATAGCACACCTCGCTATCACATATGGCAAGAAGGTTGAAGAGCTACCCTATGCCACATAGTGAGACAACTGGTGGGCTAAGGCCAACATGATGAGTGTAATAGAATATGTAAATGCATTAAATATTGGTGATGATATTGAAGATGAAAACATTAAAGATGAAACATTATTTATAAACGCAAATGATATTACATATCAACCACACTCTTTATACCTCAGTACACGAGACTATCGACTACACATTGATATAAAAATCAATGACAACACTTACAACGCACTAGTAGACTCAGGTGCACAGCGATCATGCTTGGATCGTAGTGTAGTATCAGGGTTGTATTTATCAGTCAAAGCTAAACCAGGCTATATACAGCTGGCGCAGACAGATGCAAAAATACAACGCACAGGCGCTACAGAGATATGTGACATCAATTACGGCGCAAGCAAAACTAGCAACTCCTTTGAAGTGCTAGACCTACCCAACAAAAAATCTTTAATACTCTTAGGTATGGAAATACTCCCGTACATAAGCATTTACTTAACTGGCATAATAAACCCGCTAATACCCACAGATGCCAACTGGGAGTCGCTACTTAAACCACATGAAGAAGAACCTGAACATGAACAGGAAGGCTTCCGTGAGTCACTATCAGACCTATTAGATGACAATGCGAACATACCACCCGATGTACACTGTAACCTACCAGGGTCATCAAACAGATGAAAAGCGCCAAGATGAACCTTGTACCACATAAGTACACAAATCAAACAGAAGAGAGTGTGCAAAAGTGGCTACGTGAGGGACACATATACAAACGTGAACACCCCACACAAGTAAATCTACCACTCTTATCCACGGGCGAGCACGACCAAACAGGCTTACTCAAAAAAAGGTACGCACATGTTTGGATTTACGTGAAGCAAACTACCAATATGAACAAGATAAGTTTGTATTGCCGAAGATAAAAGAGGTACCACACAACCTTCAAGGATCTAAGTTCTTCTCGAAGCTTGACCTCACAGAAGGCTTCCATTACTTCTTAGTGCATGAGAACAGTAGGCACTTCTTCACATTCTCGTGGAGAGGGGCACAATACTCGTTCAAATCAACACCATTTGGGTTGTACTTCTTGACGGCACAGTTCCAACGAGTCATGGCCAACCTTCTAATAGACATAGAAGGGGTACAGGTATATGTAGACGACATAGCCATCGCCAGTCTCACAGAAGTAGCACATCGTAAAACAGTCAGAGAAGTAATTAAGTGTCTAAATGCTGCAAACTTCAGGCTGAACCATAACAAATGTGCATTAGCAGTGAAAACAGTCAATATACTCGGCGTGAAAGTAACCACAGACGGCCCCAAAGCTGATCCAGAGAAACAGAAACGTATGATTGACTGGCCACTACCAAGAACAAAACGTGATCTGCACAAAGCAGTAGGCTTAGCCAACTACATGGGAGATCACATACATCAGTTCACACTTCAGACCCTTAATAAAGGGGAAGATGAACCAACCCATAGAGAACTTATGGACTCCACAACTGAAGATGAAGTGGGAAGAACTAAAAGATGCAATAGCATACTCAGCTACTCTCGCCTAACCGGTAGATGGAGTGCCATTTCACATCATGAAGGATGCAAGTGACTATGGCATTGAGGGTGTCAGTTCCAAGTCATAGACGGAGTCAGAAGAGATATACTATATTTCTCTAAAGGCTTGAATTCAGCACAACAGAAGTAAGGTACTAACACCAAAGAACTGTTAGCACTGGTCTACAGCTTAGAACATGCTTCTGAGAATAATAAAGGCGGTGACACAACACTTTTGGACAGACCACAAGGCTCTATGCCAAATGAACTCGCAATAAACGTTGCACCCCATGTTAGCGAGGTGGATAACTAAAACCTTCCATCACTACTTCACAATCATACAAGTACCAGGGAAGACAACAAAGTTGCGGACATGCTCTCAAGGTTACATGAAGGCACATTCAATGAGAAAACAATGAATGAAGCTAACAAACATACACACAATGGTCAAGAATACAGTGACCTGGAAACAAACATCCCTATCACGGTGTCATCTATAGACTGGAAACTACATTCACGATTTTATATTGAAGCAGAACATAGATATAGTAATATCACAGTAGACTTGTTTGCGGCGGCACACAACGCACAAACAGACAGGTACTACACTCATGAACAAAATACACTACTTCAAAAAATGGGCAGATGAGATAAACCCATGGGAAAACCCACCCTGGAATCTCATATTTGAAGTACTCGACAAAGTCATAGAGGAAGCGACGAGTATCACTATATGTGTACCGTTCTTCCCTAATGCAACCTGGTTTCCCACTTTCCTGTCTCTCATGGAAACGGACCCTATGCTGGTTTAAAAAAACAAACAACACGTCCCTCCATGAAGGCTCGAAAGCATGCGGTAAAACGCCATGGGGAACCATTATAGTCGCAAAAATTGTACCAAAGTCTCCATACTTTGAACAAAAAGTAGCGCACACAGCAATCAACATAGCTACACAACAAGATGATAATGCAGAGGCAACAGAGTAAAACACAGCGACATACTGGGATAAAATAGCTCTGCTTACACAATACCACAATATAGGCCATTATACAGCCGAAGAAACAGTAGACAAGCATGATCAAGACGGCCACAACTGGGCGCGCGCACAGAACACGCAACAAAGTACGTGGACGCATGCACACCGTGCCTACAAAATAAAATATACAAACGTGGATATCATCCACTCCAATCAATATCAGCTGCATTTCCAGGTGATAACATACAAGTGGATACAATAGGTCCACTATTAGACTTGAACAGAGGCAACACGTACATACTTGTATGGTTGGATATAAACTCCTCGTATGTCATACTGCGAGCTATGATGGACAAGTCAGCGGCCACAGTCGCACGCACACTAGTTCCAATCATGTGTGAACACGGATTCCCACAGGTCTTGCAAACAGACCAAGGCACTGAGTATGCGAAAAAAAATACTCAGAAAGGTCATTAAACAGGCACCTATGGAACACCTAGTGTCAAGACCATATCAACCCAAGGTACTAGGAGCAAACGAGCGATCAGATAGAGATTTATTGCCACCCCTTAGGAAATTCGTGGAACAGAACCCAGGAAACTGGTGTTTGCGATTACCATTCGTACAAATAGGACACAACCTACGCATATCAAGAAAACACAAATCACCAAGATTCAATGTCCACGTTGGGCGTAGACAGAACCAGCTGACTGACTACAATGAAGTAGTGACAGCATCTGGCATATCAGAGTCATGGCAAGGCAAACTCGATGACATATACAAGGTGATCAAACCCGTGTAAACTTCGAAGGAAATTACTAGGTTTCAAACTATAATAAACTAAAATACAATTTAGTCAGTTAGTATTTAGCAGTGGTAGCTTGTGTAAGAATGATCGGGACTGCCTCTTGTTAAGAGCCTAAATATCCTCGATCACACAGGGCGTACCTCTAGCTGTTCTTTATTGAATAATTTTCACTAGAAGTACTAAGTGTTCATGACCACTTGCCTAATTTGTAAATAGACATAATGTAAACTTCGATGGAAATTACTAGGTTTCAAACTATATCAAACTAAAATACAATTTTAGTCAGTTAGGATTTAGCAGTGGTAGCTTGTGTAAGAATGATCGGGACTGCCTCTTGTTAAGAGCCTAAATATCCTCGATCACACAGGGCGTACCTCTAGCTGTTCTTTATTGAATAATTTTCACTAGAAGTACTAAGTGTTCATGACCACTTGCCTAATTTGTAAATAGACATAATAACGTAAGTCACGTTAATACATTAGCTGATATAAATAAAGTTCCATCTGAAGAAAAGTTAAAAAAAAAAGAAAAGACTTATTGGATTTTGGAGATTGGCGGGAGGACCAAAATCTATAAGTAGTAGTTCGGAGATTATAAAATTTAGTTTATAATATCCTACATCTACTAATGTCTCAAATAGGTCCAAGTAGATGAGTCATACCAAATACTCAGGCTATTGGAGCCATCAAAGTGAATTTAGAACACTTTGGAAATATTGGAAAAAGAGCTTGTACTAAATTATTTAAAATACAAATAAAAACCAATGTATTATCTCAATTGATCTTGATATTTTAGACTGACCGGAGGCCGTATTTCTACATAGCCCCCAGTAGCTTTTAGAACTACGAACGTACGTTAAGATACGATCTAGTTGGTAAAGCGAAAACCAAAGTAAAAACGGTTTCGGTCATGACTTATCGAGTAAGTATGTGCCTATATGTACGAGTTCAAGACTCATGTTGTACTCTATGTCGTTTAGTATTTGGTCCAGTAACCATTTCCGATGTAGGCGCCTTACGTTTACTATTTGGTAAGGTAATAGCGAAAGGCTGTTCTTCATTAGCAAGTAAGTTTGAACAATTTTTCTGCACTGTTGGTAAGCAGATCAGAAAGTTTAGTCACGTAGGAAGTAGGTGGCAAATAGGGAATTTCAGATCCGTCAGGGTTTGTAGTCACCTGAGGAAACCCTTTTCGTTTATCTCGTGTGTTCTTATGTAGACGCTTATTCCATTTCTTATTAAAGATACGAAGAAAGTCGCGAGATTCACGAAATGCATCGGAGGTTAGCCAAGCTACTGTCCCATCCATGAAACGGGTCTTGTAGTAAGTGTAACCGTCTTCGGATATTTTGTCAATTATATCTTTGACTTGTGACTCCATAACTGGTATATCAGAATCAAATGAGCGAGCGAATGAGAGTTCGGAGGTAGGGATACGGTGAGTGCCTAGATTGGTTGCGCTAGTACCATCAATGTTATTCACTTCGTAAGTATCACGCTTCTCATCATGGTAGGAAATAACAAAAGGTCCTATCGTCTTAGAAGAGAGTTCGGTAACGTTGGCGTTTCGATTTATAATGTTAACGTAATCGCCGACTTTGAACTGAACAATGTTCTTAGTGTTATTCCATCGGTCATACGCTTTAAGTAGGACGCGATTTTTGTGCTCGAGTAAACAGGGGTAAACAACGTTTTGCATATGCTCGATCTTTTGTAGCCACGGGGTAGCGTGTTTTCGGGCGCAGTTTTATCAAACGTTGCTTGTAATTCACTATAGCGGCCAAAGAAACAGTGAAACGGAGTGTTCCAGTTTGAGGATTCATGCAGTTATTCATTTGAGTCTGAACCCATTTCAAATGATAAGGCCACATATCCTCAACGTCGTCTAGTGCGGTACGCAAGAGTTTCTTAAGTTCTCTATGACGTGTCTCATTTGCACCCTGCGTTTGAGGTTTGTAAGGAACACCACGCCTATGGGTCATGCCTGATACGAGTATAAGTGCCTCCATTACGTCGGTACAAAACTCACTACCGTTATCAGAACATAGTACTCGGGGAAACCGAAGTCATTGAAGACGTGATAGCATAATTCTGCCACTGTTTGTGGACGTTTGTTCGGTATTGCATAAAGCAAGTTATAGCCTGAAGCCACACATAAGAAATGACAGATATATACATCGCCAGTATGCTTGGATCGCGGGAGTTTAACCAAATCGACTATGACTCGGCGCATCGGTTGGTCTTCTGTCACACTTTTTAGGGGTGCCCAACCGTATCGCTTGATCTGGTTCTTTTTCACAATCAGTACAGCGTCGGTATACTTCACGTATGGTTTCTTTCAGCGCCGGGTGATCAAGCCCTGCACGAATAGCCATTTTATAAGTATGCTCATATGCTCGATGCGTTAAATTATGTATAATTTTAACTCTACTTTCGAGCTCCTCTAAGTCAGTCAGATTCTGCGTAACGCTGGCTGGATGAACCATAGTCCAACCTCAGTATCAGGAGGGTAGACTCCTGAGATACATAATTGACAACATTGGATTGTTGAAGTATCTTCTTCAGTTGTTTCGCAACTCCTGGCTGTTTTTTAAGCAGCGCTTTAAGTAGTTGAGTGCGAGCTTCAGGTTCTCTTAGAGTTTTGAGTCTTTGATCCATGGCCTTAGCTAGTTCCATGTTTTACGATCTAATGCCGTTTCAATCGGCATTACCTCGACTGCAATCTTGTTGGGTGCATGTGTTGTACGAGTCTTGAGCTTTTGTTCAAACTCTTTAGACTCCTCTAGTTTAGCTAAGAATTCGGTTGAGGGTTTCCACTTAGTGGTACCTGCAGGACCGATGCGACAAACAATGGTGTGTTTCAAGGCGTCTTCTTAATAGAATAGGATCCCTGATACAAGAACGTGTCGGTTTCACGGTCGACATAAATAGGTTCGTCTTGAATCATATTAATTAAATCACGTATCCATGGGTTGGAGTTACGTAAGGGACAACACAGCGTAATGGTAGATTTAGTAATATTAACATAATTTAACAACTGTGCGATAAGTTGACAAGGTGGGTTAGCCCACGCATTATGCTTTGATAAGTCAAGCTGAAATGCATCACCTTTAGGATGAGTCAATGACCTATATTCAGAAACCTGTTTGTTATGTTCTGCGGCGAACATATCAACAGTAAATGGACCCCATCGTGATTGAGCGAGGTTAAACCATTTCTTATTTAGCATCCAATCGGTTGCTAGTATCTCCTTGACTGTTTTCTGGTAGTCGGGCACAAGTCGAGAGAGCATGTCAGGAAGATGGTTATGTATTCCTGGTATGTGTGATATATTAAAAGCGAACTTGGCAATAATGTCATGCCAGCGGCTCACCAACTGTGAATCAGGGTTCATATCTTTTAAGTATGTTAAAGACTTTTGATCACAGGCGACAGTAAAGTAACTTCCATAAAGGTAGTCTTTAAACTGTCTTAGCGCAGTAACTATAGCAAGGAGCTCTTGTTTAACGGTAGGGGTAATTCCGTTGACTCTTATTGTAACTCTTGCCAAAGAATTGTATGTAGCGCGGTTTACCATTTATCGTTTGGTAAAGCACTCCACCTACCGCTCGATCTGAAGCGTCGGTTGCTACTTGAATGGGACACCATCCACAGGGTACTGCATGATGGGTGCGTCCATTACTTTATTTCCTTTGACTAGTTTAAATGCATCATCACATTCTTTTAGTCCAAAGCTTTCCCAAAGGTCCTTTGTGCAGCCGTAGGTGACTGAAAGGCTTTAAGTAATGAGAAAGATGCGGTACCGAATCCGAGAAGAAGTTAACAAACCCACACACAGAGTTCACATCTCTTCCAGTAATTGGTGTTGATAAACCAACAGAAACTGTTTCTTGCCAGGATCAATTTCTACCCCTGCTGCAGATACTTTGTAGCCAAGTAAGTGTATAGTATCTTTAGCAAAAAGAACACTTGTCTTCGTTAATCTTAAGTTTAGCATGATTAAGTCGCTTTAAGACTTCTTTAACGAGTTTAGCATGTTCATGTGTTGTCTTTGTAAAGATAACTATATCATCTAAATAGACTGATTCGTTATACGACAGGTCCGCAAATAGTTCCATCATAACTCTGTTGGAAGAAAGAAGGTAACATGTGTAAGCCTTCAGGTGCACCTTTAAACTGGTACTTCTTACCTTGCCAAGTAAAGAAAAGTATATTTCGTATGAGGCTCATATATTTGTAGTTGATGGAATGCAGCTTTTAAGTCTATCTTGGAAAAGATAGTCGCACCTCCATTTTGCGTAGTATCTCGCTTATCTTAGGTAAGGAAAACTATGTTGCGGAATTAGTTTGTTGATTGGCGACAGGTCTAGTACTACTCTTGTTTTACTAAACGTTCCATCAGATTTATATTGATCGACCGCTAAGAGAGCTAAGTTAACGGGGGGTTGCAGCATAATTGATTTCAATTAGACCCTGTTTTAACCAATCTTCGATTTGGGTTTTGACAACGTCTTTGTGTCTCCAACTCACGTAGTTATGTGAAGGACACTTTAACTTAGAGAAGTCGACGTTTGTTAAGTCAAGTCTAACGTACCCATTAGAGAACTTAAAACATACACCAGTCAGTTATTGCAATCTTCCTGTTTTGTATAATTAAGTCCATAATTATATCGGTGAAGTGCGGAATCATATCTTTGCTTCACCTTCCGGAGGTTTAGGTATCTTTAACATATTATCATCTGACTGATCTTTATTCGGTCTAGCCCATTAGGCAGACCAGTGAGTGTTATACCTAAACTGAGAAGATCAGTCATACCTATAATTAAATCGTATTTCTGAGACATGTCAGTAACGATTAGGTGAGTCTTCACTTCTCTTCTATCTGACAGCATTATGTGTGCATAGTCAATGGCTTGTTCTGCAAGTAGTAACTTTAAGCATTTCCCAAGATTAAATCAGTTGTTTCGTTATGGACAGCCATATCTGTAGTGTAGGTTACTCATGCATGAGATAGCAGAGACTTCAGCCCCTGATCAAATAGTGCCATAACTTTTTTTCTCCATTTACGAAAACTGTGTCTTGAAAGATAATCTTCTCTCTCCTTTGGTATAGATTTTATTGAACATTTTCTCATAATCCTGCTCTAGTGCACATATGGTACTGTCAGTGCTTAACTTGGACGTCGGTAAGTCCTTGCAATCCTCTTTGTGCCAACCGTTAGTACCCTTGCAAGTAGCACACTCTTTTCATATAGTGTCCAAAATCTGGCTTGCCTGGTGCACACTTAACAGGGTCGTGTCCACCATTCCACTTGCCATTACGTTTTGTGAGGTTTGTAACCACACTTCTTGCAAGTGCTGCTCTCACCTTCTTATCACCTTTTGGTCAGGTAGAAGTAGAGCCAGTAACCCCCTCCAGTAGTAGTGCGAGGTTTCTTAGTACTACGCGCAGTATTAGTCTCACTGCGTTTAAGGCATAGATCGCAAATCACCATAGGCGATGATGTCATCATTGACTTTCTTAAAGAGGTTAGCTCCCAGAGTCTCCATCATCTGACAAATTAATAAATATTCGCCAGTATAGGTACGACCACCCATCCGAGTATTCATATGTGTCATATGAGCTAGAGCACCTCGAATAGTGGTATCGTTCGCAAAGAACTTGCGAGACTCTAG
>LUCW03001685.1:0-27491 GCA_001586965.3 Sphaeroforma sirkka
GTATTTAGTGCCCGTGATGATGGCTGCTGCTTGGATGAGTGCTGAGTTCAAGCTGCTCGAACGGGGTCAACGCATCCTTCCATATAGGCTGGAGCCCAAAACAATAATGTTCAGCCCATATGTAGCCGTGGATGGGATGAATGTTCTGAACATTACACCAATCGGTTGCAGGGTGTGTCGCCAGCTGAAGCCATGGAAGCTATAAGCGCGGAAAGAGCCGATACCAAGTGACAATGCTGCAACCAGGGGTTCCATATGTCCATGAGGTTGATTCCTGGCACTCCGTGAAAGAGTGGGAACCCCAGGTATTTGAAGTGTTTCGGTTCGGCATGTGTGGGCGCCATCTTCAGGGGAGGTAACGTGTGTTCCCAAGGTGCGTCTGCAAGCGTCGGCGTGATAAGCTCACCATTTATACAGAGGGTTGGCGCCGCGTGTCGCAAGTCGGTAGATCGTACTCGGGGTTTAATGACACACTCTTCGAGGCCAGATTTGCGTCCTCACGCACCAATGTCATCTAAGAAGGGCTGGAGCGAAACCGATCGAGGGGCTTGGATCCGTGTGCCATCAACAAATAAATAAGAGCGGAGGAGCTTGGGCCGAAATTGTGCTAGCGTGACAGCTACTAAGGAATCCATGTAGATAATAAAGAGCTGGGGCCGACGATTGAGCCTTGTAGGATGCCATTCGTTCTGTGGAATAGAGACGAGAGCGTGCCGCGGTATGTCACGGTCGGGTAGTGACCCTCCCAAACAGCGCGGAGAGGCAGTTAATCCAGTTTTCGGCCATTCCAGCGTGGCGCAGAAGTACCCATAGGCCTGGGAGAGCGACCTTTTCGTATGCCTTGGATATGTCCAGACAGACGTCATTCCACTCCTCTTCTGACTGTGTCTCAGATTCCATGGTGGTAAGTGCTTGGGTATGACAGGAGTACCGTGATTTGAAGCCAGCTTGGGTAGCATGGGTAGCAGAGCTTGGGTGGCTCGTATTCAGATTAAGAAAGCACTTTTTCAAAGATGCGTCTGACTATTTGCGTAAGCGTGATGGGGCGGAAGTCGGCGGGGGGAGGTGATATCTGCATCGGTTTCTTTGGGTGCGCTGTTAAGAGGCTGCAGTTCAGGGCTGCAGGGAAGGCACCTGCCTTCAGTAGCTCAGCGAATGCTTCGGCAAGGAGTCTAATCAGTGGGCTATTGGCGTCGGGGCGTCCTAATGTCCGACGTTCGGTAGAGTGCTCCACTGCGGCCTTCAGGAGAAGGATGTGGATTCCGTCGGGGCCAGGTCCCTTATTAGGATAGCGTAGTATTGCCTCCATTACATCGTCGGGGCGTATGGTGGAAGTGACATCAGGAGAGGGTTCGGTATCCAGTGAAACCACGTACGGGTTTGTAGAGTTGAATAGGGCCTCAAAGTAGCCAGTGAGGTAGCGCCTGTATCATCGGTAGCCGGTATGCAGGGGTTGGCGCGGGGACCGTCGTTGGTACGCAATATCTTTGAACATTTGAGCATTGCTTTTGGGCGGTCAGACGTGGGAGGAACGAGTGATTTGGCAGCCGCTGAACCCAGGGTCGGTTTAAGTCATAATAGAACCCTCCAAAGATTTGTGGGTTAGTGGCATAGCGCCAGATGCGGTCGGGGATCCATGACAGCCCTTCCGCTGGTCCATGTAAAGTGAGATACGACCGTAGTAAGTTCTGATGCGCCCGGATTTCGGCTTGGAATAGTCGCGCGCGAGATTCGTTGCGTAGGTGATACAGTCGATGGCAATATCGGATATATCCATGGGAGGAGGCGTTGGTCCGGAGGCGGCGGCATTGCTGGCATTTGTTGGGTCGATGGATTTGGTTCGTGGGAAGTATCTGGAGATCGAGTCCAAAGGTGTGGTCACCACAGATACCGTAGTCCGTCAGCTTATAAGTTTAAAGGAAGGCGGGGGTGGTAGGTCGATGATACGCATGTTCTGTACCAGCTGAGCCGCCAACATGGAGGTAGTCCAAGTGCCAAGTATTACGCAGAGTAGTCTCAATCGTTTTCATACATAGTCCGTGGTTTGTAGATGCGTGGCCATACTTCCGGGCTTTGAAGTTGAAATCTCCCCACACGACATCTGGTTGGAAACCGCCAATCTCGGGGGGATTCATGTATCGCCTGACGCCTTCTTAAGTAAGTGATTTGAGTGGAAAGTAGAACACGGCCATATGAACGCCAAAGCACACAAAGAACACCGCGTACGGTGAAGAGTGTACAAGTTGAAAATTCGATGGGTGGTGTTTGGAAAAGATACCAATACCACAGTGTGAAGGGTGTAAGATATTATGCCGTGTAGTGTGATGTAGTATATGATAGCGTGTGTTCGAGCGTATATGATTAAGAAATGTGGTGTTATGCCAGGTTTCAACCACACACATAACATCAACCTGACTTAAAATCGATATAACGTTCAAACACTCATCTGTATGTGCTGCGTTGTCCATGTAGAGTCCTTGTGGGTTAAAGAGCGTCATCCTCATAGGTCGTAACATTGTTCATCATCGGTCAATACTACTGGACTCTCTTCTTCAACGATGTCAGCCATTTCTCTATCATTGCCTGTCGTCGAAGAGTCTGTCGTGGAAAGCTGAGGCTGCGTATTGCTATCCATCGTGTCGGACGATTGCGTCGGGGTGACCGTTGGTATATGAAGCCGTCCGGGTTTCGCACGCGCTGATTCTTTAGCGTTTGCCGGGATTCGCGGGTTAGGTGAGAAGAGGGTTGCATCCTGCTTTGCTTGGTAAGCCTTCTGGAGACGATCCGCGGTAGATTGGAGGATGTCTGTGTTAGTGGAGTTGACAAGTGGGCTCAGTAGTGCATCCATGCTGCGGGCAAGAATTTTTGACGCTCGTTTATGTGTGCAGCGGGCCTCTCGCTTAGTGCGGAGATAGTGGATTAAAGCTGCTTTCGTAGCGTCGGGATGTTATTGGGAGCGGGGTCGATGTTTTCATCAAGCTGCCATTTCCACGTAAGTGCTGCATGTCGTTTCACCTGGGCGACAGCGTCACTAGGAACACAAAGGCGGATGAAACTGGTGGAGCTTCCGCGGCGATTTTGGCTGAGATACCGATTTAGACGGAAGATACCAGAGAAAGTGGTGGCGATTGAGGACTGGTTGGGCATGCCAGTATTTTTGAAACACTGATTGGGATGGGGGGGCTTGTCGTTAGGGGAAAATTGCTAGGAAGAAGAACCATACCGGAGTTATGTCATCCATTTAATGAAGAGTTTTGTCCGGCATCGGGCGGCCCACCACTTTCGTCAAAAAGGTTTATCCACTTTTGAGCGGTATGTAGCATTTGGGTACCATTATTGGCATATTGTCAGATTCCAAAATTCCGAAATCTCAGGATTCCCAAATCCTGAGTTTCTGGTTTTCTGACCCAATTCCTGATATTGGAGTCATCAAGGAATATGGCGGGCACTTGGACAAATATCCAAGAGCCGCGTGTGAGAGAAACACTCAAGTGAAAATACGAGTCTAGTGAATTATCAGAACTCTAAAGTTCAAAATAAAGACTCAGGACGAATCTCTCCACCTAGGGCTTAACCTAGTTGAGAGACTCGTACTTGAGAGAGAGTTTTTTTTTTTTGGTCGTATCTTTATCAGTACTCTCAAACTCTACATTTTAACAATATCCTTACCACGGTAAGCAAGACAAAGAACAGATACGTTAGTACATACCAACGTCCCGTTCAATAAGTTGCAGACACTCTCTGAGTGAACCTAAAATCACACGTAGATCATATAGTGAACAGCTCGAACCGGAGACGGAGAAGAGAGCCACAACGGAGAAGAGAGCCACAACGGAGAAGAGACCCGGGAAAGGAGTGAACAGGGCAAAGAAAGGATAGCTGCAAAGGAAGACCATCAAGAGAACCCGAGAGTACCCCCAGGCTGCAGCGTTAACAAACTTGTATGGTTAGCGTTAACAAACAGTGCTTCAAAGGTACACCTGTGAACCGTTTTTGGTGTAAATGCTGCACGTGTGATTGAAAAATCAAGAATTTGACACATTCATCAATGTTGGGGCATTAAAAGTGTCATAGTGGTTTGTGTAGTAACACACAAAAAAAAATTGTGTTGTATGAATTGGGGTATGAATGAATCTAATTGGTGAATTAAGGCACAGACACGTGTGTATCAATGAAACAGCAGTGTTGAGCAAAACTAGTAATAAGCAGTGATTGAGCTCACAGTGTGGTGAGTTGTACAAACACATATAGTGCACTACGAACGGACCGAATCACAGAATCAGAACCCAAATATCACCAGCACAAGGGATCAATCTCCAAACCACACACCAACGTGAAGTGCAGTAATATAACTATAAGTGATACGCGTAAGATATTAAGTATATACAATTACCACGCTATAGACAATAGAAGAAACTGTGTATATAACTCAGACTCGCCAATCTGTCAAGGATCAGGTTTCTGAACCCAAGACCCAGAACCTGATGACTAGGGTTTTCAAAAAACCTAACCTCAGGAGTCTGATGATTAGGGTTTTTCAAACCGAACAACAGATTAAACTGATACACACAGGATTGAACACAACGCAAACGGACTACGACTTGAGCCGACACACAGCCAAGCGCAGCCAAAGCAAACACAAATAAGTACACACACACACAGTGCAGTAGTGTCTCATGCTTGGTGCTTTGGTGATAGAGGGAAGGATAGGCGCACGCACATCGAAGTAAAAGCAAAGCGAATAATCACAAACCACTAAACAACAGTCACTCTCACTGTCCAACACAAAACAGTCAATGACATCAAATGCACAAGCAGAAGCAAGAACAGCAGGACAGCCAAACGAGCCAATGCGAATAGCGAACAACGCAACCGCACGCATACACCACCAACTATGTCTGAGAACACACCTCCTCCCCAAGGGAAGGGATCCCCAAGGATCCAGACATCGCCAAGTATGTAGAGCCGATTGATAAGAAGGTGTAAAAGTGTCACCGTCTTATCACTCTGATTCGCGACAAGGTATGGGTACTCGGTTCTAAGGACAAGGTCGATGTAGTCACGCTGCACAAGCTGAAACAGGCAGTGCATGATCAACAGCCCAAGCGCTTGACTCCCAAGTTAGATGCATGGCTCATGGAGCTATTCGAGAGACAGTTGGCAGCAACAGACGCAAACGAGGTAGATGAATGTATCAACATAGCTTCACTCATAGCATCTCTTCTATTGATTAGTTCAAGAGAAGGTGATAAGCTAGATGAGCCGATGATGAATAAACTATGGAAAGTCTCAGACTTTCCTAAGTGACCTTCTGGTTTGGTAGTGAGAATGTCAGATTGCTCAGATGTAATTCAGTTCATGTCTAAAAGCAACAGAGATGTTCGAGACTAGTGGTATGTCACCACAACAGTATGTAGCTTTCATTCAGCAGTTGCTATCTCAAACCGATGCAACTGATGTCTCTAAGACAGCACTGAAGAGAATCCGCGCAGATCCCGAGCATACTAAAGGCTACAAGGATGCGGAAGACTACACCATTCTCATCATCAATACACTGCGTAAGATACCAGTAGATTATCTTTATCAGAAGTGGTTGATAGACATGTACAATGGTCGTCTTAACGTAGAAGTACGCGCAGAGTGCCTACGTCGCACACTGATGGAAATCAACCGTCGCTACGGTGATATTCCAGGCAGAGACCCTATGAACTTGCAGCTATTAAAGGTAGATCGCTATGACACACTACGGATGTATGGTCAACAGCTCGAAACCGATGGTAGTACTGGGCATCTATCCACGCCCACGCAACCCACTACCTAACAACAGACCCCACAACGATAACAATCATGGCGGAGGCAATGGCGGCAATAGTGGCGGTGGCAGTGGTGGAGGCGGTATTGGTGGTGGCGGCCCAGGCAAAGGAGGCAAGAATGCAGTGCCACAGTCGAATCCCGACCAGACACAGAGAGGCACCAAACGCAAATGAAAGTATGCCAAGGCGTGCCCAACTTGTGATGAAAATCCATACGAGCATGAATTCAAGAAGTGCCCCAAGCTACTCGAGAAGCGAGCCAAGGCTCGTGAAGATGCTAATCAAGCATCTTCCAGTGGTCACTCTTTCAATATAGCACACCTCGCTATCACATATGGCAAGAAGGTTGAAGAGCTACCCTATGCCACATAGTGAGACAACTGGTGGGCTAAGGCCAACATGATGAGTGTAATAGAATATGTAAATGCATTAAATATTGGTGATGATATTGAAGATGAAAACATTAAAGATGAAACATTATTTATAAACGCAAATGATATTACATATCAACCACACTCTTTATACCTCAGTACACGAGACTATCGACTACACATTGATATAAAAAAATCAATGACAACACTTACAACGCACTAGTAGACTCAGGTGCACAGCGATCATGCTTGGATCGTAGTGTAGTATCAGGGTTGTATTTATCAGTCAAAGCTAAACCAGGCTATATACAGCTGGCGCAGACAGATGCAAAAATACAACGCACAGGCGCTACAGAGATATGTGACATCAATTACGGCGCAAGCAAAACTAGCAACTCCTTTGAAGTGCTAGACCTACCCAACAAAAAATCTTTAATACTCTTAGGTATGGAAATACTCCCGTACATAAGCATTTACTTAACTGGCATAATAAACCCGCTAATACCCACAGATGCCAACTGGGAGTCGCTACTTAAACCACATGAAGAAGAACCTGAACATGAACAGGAAGGCTTCCGTGAGTCACTATCAGACCTATTAGATGACAATGCGAACATACCACCCGATGTACACTGTAACCTACCAGGGTCATCAAACAGATGAAAAGCGCCAAGATGAACCTTGTACCACATAAGTACACAAATCAAACAGAAGAGAGTGTGCAAAAGTGGCTACGTGAGGGACACATATACAAACGTGAACACCCACACAAGTAAATCTACCACTCTTATCCACGGGCGAGCACGACCAAACAGGCTTACTCAAAAAAAGGTACGCACATGTTTGGATTTACGTGAAGCAAACTACCAATATGAACAAGATAAGTTTGTATTGCCGAAGATAAAAGAGGTACCACACAACCTTCAAGGATCTAAGTTCTTCTCGAAGCTTGACCTCACAGAAGGCTTCCATTACTTCTTAGTGCATGAGAACAGTAGGCACTTCTTCACATTCTCGTGGAGAGGGGCACAATACTCGTTCAAATCAACACCATTTGGGTTGTACTTCTTGACGGCACAGTTCCAACGAGTCATGGCCAACCTTCTAATAGACATAGAAGGGGTACAGGTATATGTAGACGACATAGCCATCGCCAGTCTCACAGAAGTAGCACATCGTAAAACAGTCAGAGAAGTAATTAAGTGTCTAAATGCTGCAAACTTCAGGCTGAACCATAACAAATGTGCATTAGCAGTGAAAACAGTCAATATACTCGGCGTGAAAGTAACCACAGACGGCCCCAAAGCTGATCCAGAGAAACAGAAACGTATGATTGACTGGCCACTACCAAGAACAAAACGTGATCTGCACAAAGCAGTAGGCTTAGCCAACTACATGGGAGATCACATACATCAGTTCACACTTCAGACCCTTAATAAAGGGGAAGATGAACCAACCCATAGAGAACTTATGGACTCCACAACTGAAGATGAAGTGGGAAGAACTAAAAGATGCAATAGCATACTCAGCTACTCTCGCCTAACCGGTAGATGGAGTGCCATTTCACATCATGAAGGATGCAAGTGACTATGGCATTGGAGGGTGTCAGTTCCAAGTCATAGACGGAGTCAGAAGAGATATACTATATTTCTCTAAAGGCTTGAATTCAGCACAACAGAAGTAAGGTACTAACACCAAAGAACTGTTAGCACTGGTCTACAGCTTAGAACATGCTTCTGAGAATAATAAAGGCGGTGACACAACACTTTGGACAGACCACAAGGCTCTATGCCAAATGAACTCGCAATAAACGTTGCACCCCATGTTAGCGAGGTGGATAACTAAAACCTTCCATCACTACTTCACAATCATACAAGTACCAGGGGAAGACAACAAAGTTGCGGACATGCTCTCAAGGTTACATGAAGGCACATTCAATGAGAAAACAATGAATGAAGCTAACAAACATACACACAATGGTCAAGAATACAGTGACCTGGAAACAAACATCCCTATCACGGTGTCATCTATAGACTGGAAACTACATTCACGATTTTATATTGAAGCAGAACATAGATATAGTAATATCACAGTAGACTTGTTTGCGGCGGCACACAACGCACAAACAGACAGGTACTACACTCGCGAACAAAATACACTACTTCAAAAATGGGCAGATGAGATAAACCCATGGGAAAACCCACCCTGGAATCTCATATTTGAAGTACTCGACAAAGTCATAGAGGAAGCGACGAGTATCACTATATGTGTACCGTTCTTCCCTAATGCAACCTGGTTTCCCACTTTCCTGTCTCTCATGGAAACGGACCCTATGCTGGTTTAAAAAACAAACAACACGTCCCTCCATGAAGGCTCGAAAGCATGCGGTAAAACGCCATGGGGAACCATTATAGTCAAAAAAATTGTACCAAAGTCTCCATACTTTGAACAAAAAGTAGCGCACACAGCAATCAACATAGCTACACAACAAGATGATAATGCAGAGGCAACAGAGTAAAACACAGCGACATACTGGGATAAAATAGCTCTGCTTACACAATACCACAATATAGGCCATTATACAGCCGAAGAAACAGTAGACAAGCATGATCAAGACGGCCACAACTGGGCCGCGCGCACAGAACACGCAACAAAGTACGTGGACGCATGCACACCGTGCCTACAAAATAAAATATACAAACGTGGATATCATCCACTCCAATCAATATCAGCTGCATTTCCAGGTGATAACATACAAGTGGATACAATAGGTCCACTATTAGACTTGAACAGAGGCAACACGTACATACTTGTATGGTTGGATATAAACTCCTCGTATGTCATACTGCGAGCTATGATGGACAAGTCAGCGGCCACAGTCGCACGCACACTAGTTCCAATCATGTGTGAACACGGATTCCCACAGGTCTTGCAAACAGACCAAGGCACTGAGTATGCGAAAAAAAATACTCAGAAAGGTCATTAAACAGGCACCTATGGAACACCTAGTGTCAAGACCATATCAACCCAAGGTACTAGGAGCAAACGAGCGATCAGATAGAGATTTATTGCCACCCCTTAGGAAATTCGTGGAACAGAACCCAGGAAACTGGTGTTTGCGATTACCATTCGTACAAATAGGACACAACCTACGCATATCAAGAAAACACAAATCACCAAGATTCAATGTCCACGTTGGGCGTAGACAGAACCAGCTGACTGACTACAATGAAGTAGTGACAGCATCTGGCATATCAGAGTCATGGCAAGGCAAACTCGATGACATATACAAGGTGATCAAACCCGTGTAAACTTCGAAGGAAATTACTAGGTTTCAAACTATAATAAACTAAAATACAATTTAGTCAGTTAGTATTTAGCAGTGGTAGCTTGTGTAAGAATGATCGGGACTGCCTCTTGTTAAGAGCCTAAATATCCTCGATCACACAGGGCGTACCTCTAGCTGTTCTTTATTGAATAATTTTCACTAGAAGTACTAAGTGTTCATGACCACTTGCCTAATTTGTAAATAGACATAATGTAAACTTCGATGGAAATTACTAGGTTTCAAACTATATCAAACTAAAATACAATTTAGTCAGTTAGGATTTAGCAGTGGTAGCTTGTGTAAGAATGATCGGGACTGCCTCTTGTTAAGAGCCTAAATATCCTCGATCACACAGGGCGTACCTCTAGCTGTTCTTTATTGAATAATTTTCACTAGAAGTACTAAGTGTTCATGACCACTTGCCTAATTTGTAAATAGACATAATAACGTAAGTCACGTTAATACATTAGCTGATATAAATAAAGTTCCATCTGAAGAAAAGTTAAAAAAAAAGAAAAAAAAGACTTATTGGATTTTGGAGATTGGCGGGAGGACCAAAATCTATAAGTAGTAGTTCGGAGATTATAAAATTTAGTTTATAATATCCTACATCTACTAATGTCTCAAATAGGTCCAAGTAGATGAGTCATACCAAATACTCAGGCTATTGGAGCCATCAAAGTGAATTTAGAACACTTTGGAAATATTGGAAAAAAAAAAAGAGCTTGTACTAAATTATTTAAAATACAAATAAAAACCAATGTATTATCTCAATTGATCTTGATATTTTAGACTGACCGGAGGCCGTATTTCTACATAGCCCCCAGTAGCTTTTAGAACTACTACGAACGTACGTTAAGATACGATCTAGTTGGTAAAGCGAAAACCAAAGTAAAAAAACGGTTTCGGTCATGACTTATCGAGTAAGTATGTGCCTATATGTACGAGTTCAAGACTCATGTTGTACTCTATGTCGTTTAGTATTTGGTCCAGTAACCATTTCCGATGTAGGCGCCTTACGTTTACTATTTGGTAAGGTAATAGCGAAAGGCTGTTCTTCATTAGCAAGTAAGTTTGAACAATTTTCTGCACTGTTGGTAAGCAGATCAGAAAGTTTAGTCACGTAGGAAGTAGGTGGCAAATAGGGAATTTCAGATCCGTCAGGGTTTGTAGTCACCTGAGGAAACCCTTTTCGTTTATCTCGTGTGTGTTCTTATGTAGACGCTTATTCCATTTCTTATTAAAGATACGAAGAAAGTCGCGAGATTCACGAAATGCATCGGAGGTTAGCCAAGCTACTGTCCCATCCATGAAACGGGTCTTGTAGTAAGTGTAACCGTCTTCGGATATTTTGTCAATTATATCTTTGACTTGTGACTCCATAACTGGTATATCAGAATCAAATGAGCGAGCGAATGAGAGTTCGGAGGTAGGGATACGGTGAGTGCCTAGATTGGTTGCGCTAGTACCATCAATGTTATTCACTTCGTAAGTATCACGCTTCTCATCATGGTAGGAAATAACAAAAGGTCCTATCGTCTTAGAAGAGAGTTCGGTAACGTTGGCGTTTCGATTTATAATGTTAACGTAATCGCCGACTTTGAACTGAACAATGTTCTTAGTGTTATTCCATCGGTCATACGCTTTAAGTAGGACGCGATTTTTGTGCTCGAGTAAACAGGGGTAAACAACGTTTTGCATATGCTCGATCGATTTTTTTTGTAGCCACGGGGTAGCGTGTTTCTCGGGCGCAGTTTTATCAAACGTTGCTTGTAATTCACTATAGCGGCCAAAGAAACAGTGAAACGGGAGTGTTCCAGTTTGAGGATTCATGCAGTTATTCATTTGAGTCTGAACCCATTTCAAATGATAAGGCCACATATCCTCAACGTCGTCTAGTGCGGTACGCAAGAGTTTCTTAAGTTCTCTATGACGTGTCTCATTTGCACCCTGCGTTTGAGGTTTGTAAGGAACACCACGCCTATGGGTCATGCCTGATACGAGTATAAGTGCCTCCATTACGTCGGTACAAAACTCACTACCGTTATCAGAACATAGTACTCGGGGAAACCGAAGTCATTGAAGACGTGATAGCATAATTCTGCCACTGTTTGTGGACGTTTGTTCGGTATTGCATAAAGCAAGTTATAGCCTGAAGCCACACATAAGAAATGACAGATATATACATCGCCAGTATGCTTGGATCGCGGGAGTTTAACCAAATCGACTATGACTCGGCGCATCGGTTGGTCTTCTGTCACACTTTTTAGGGGTGCCCAACCGTATCGCTTGATCTGGTTCTTTTCACAATCAGTACAGCGTCGGTATACTTCTACGTATGGTTTCTTTCAGCGCCGGGTGATCAAGCCCTGCACGAATAGCCATTTTATAAGTATGCTCATATGCTCGATGCGTTAAATTATGTATAATTTTAACTCTACTTTCGAGCTCCTCTAAGTCAGTCAGATTCTGCGTAACGCTGGCTGGATGAACCATAGTCCAACCTCAGTATCAGGAGGGGTAGACTCCTGAGATACATAATTGACAACATTGGATTGTTGAAGTATCTTCTTCAGTTGTTTCGCAACTCCTGGCTGTTTTTTAAGCAGCGCTTTAAGTAGTTGAGTGCGAGCTTCAGGTTCTCTTAGAGTTTTGAGTCTTTGATCCATGGCCTTAGCTAGTTCCATGTTTTTTTACGATCTAATGCCGTTTCAATCGGCATTACCTCGACTGCAATCTTGTTGGGTGCATGTGTTGTACGAGTCTTGAGCTTTTGTTCAAACTCTTTAGACTCCTCTAGTTTAGCTAAGAATTCGGTTGAGGGTTTCCACTTAGTGGTACCTGCAGGACCGATGCGACAAACAATGGTGTGTTTCCAAGGCGTCTTCTTAATAGAATAGGATCCCTGATACAAGAACGTGTCGGTTTCACGGTCGACATAAATAGGTTCGTCTTGAATCATATTAATTAAATCACGTATCCATGGGTTGGAGTTACGTAAGGGACAACACAGCGTAATGGTAGATTTAGTAATATTAACATAATTTAACAACTGTGCGATAAGTTGACAAGGTGGGTTAGCCCACGCATTATGCTTTGATAAGTCAAGCTGAAATGCATCACCTTTAGGATGAGTCAATGACCTATATTCAGAAACCTGTTTGTTATGTTCTGCGGCGAACATATCAACAGTAAATGGACCCCATCGTGATTGAGCGAGGTTAAACCATTTCTTATTTAGCATCCAATCGGTTGCTAGTATCTCCTTGACTGTTTTCTGGTAGTCGGGCACAAGTCGAGAGAGCATGTCAGGAAGATGGTTATGTATTCCTGGTATGTGTGTGATATATTAAAAGCGAACTTGGCAATAATGTCATGCCAGCGGCTCACCAACTGTGAATCAGGGTTCATATCTTTTAAGTATGTTAAAGACTTTTGATCACAGGCGACAGTAAAGTAACTTCCATAAAGGTAGTCTTTAAACTGTCTTAGCGCAGTAACTATATAAAGGAGCTCTTGTTTAACGGTAGGGTAATTCCGTTGACTCTTATTGTAACTCTTGCCAAAGAATTGTATGTAGCGCGGTTTACCATTTATCGTTTGGTAAAGCACTCCACCTACCGCTCGATCTGAAGCGTCGGTTGCTACTTGGAATGGGACACCATCCACAGGGTACTGCATGATGGGTGCGTCCATTACTTTACTTTTGACTAGTTTAAATGCATCATCACATTCTTTAGTCCAAAGCTTTCCCAAAGGTCCTTTGTGCAGCCGTAGGTGACTGAAAGGCTTTAAGTAATGAGAAAGATGCGGTACCGAATCCGAGAAGAAGTTAACAAACCCACACACAGAGTTCACATCTCTTCCAGTAATTGGTGTTGATAAATCCAACAGAAACTGTTTCTTGCCAGGATCAATTTCTACCCCTGCTGCAGATACTTTGTAGCCAAGTAAGTGTATAGTATCTTTAGCAAAAGAACACTTGTCTTCGTTAATCTTAAGTTTAGCATGATTAAGTCGCTTTAAGACTTCTTTAACGAGTTTAGCATGTTCATGTGCTGTCTTTGTAAAGATAACTATATCATCTAAATAGACTGATTCGTTATACGACAGGTCCGCAAATAGTTCCATCATAACTTGTTGGAAGAAAGAAGGTAACATGTGTAAGCCTTCAGGTGCACCTTTAAACTGGTACTTCTTACCTTGCCAAGTAAAGGAAAAGTATTTCGTATGAGGCTCATATATTTGTAGTTGATGGAATGCAGCTTTTAAGTCTATCTTGGAAAAGATAGTCGCACCCTCCATTTTGCGTAGTATCTCGCTTATCTTAGGTAAGGGAAAACTATGTTGCGGAATTAGTTTGTTGATTGGCGACAGGTCTAGTACTACTCTTGTTTTACTAAACGTTCCATCAGATTTATATTGATCGACCGCTAAGAGAGCTAAGTTAACGGGGGTTGCAGCATAATTGATTTCAATTAGACCCTGTTTTAACCAATCTTCGATTTGGGTTTTGACAACGTCTTTGTGTCTCCAACTCACGTAGTTATGTGAAGGACACTTTAACTTAGAGAAGTCGACGTTTGTTAAGTCAAGTCTAACGTACCCATTAGAGAACTTAAACATACACCAGTCAGTTATTGCAATCTTCCTGTTTTGTATAATTAAGTCCATAATTATATCGGTGAAGTGCGGAATCATATCCTTTGCTTCACCTTCCGGAGGTTTAGGTATCTTTAACATATTATCATCTGACTGATCTTTATTCGGGTCTAGCCCATTAGGCAGACCAGTGAGTGTTATACCTAAACTGAGAAGATCAGTCATACCTATAATTAAATCGTATTTCTGAGACATGTCAGTAACGATTAGGTGAGTCTTCACTTCTCTTCTATCTGACAGCATTATGTGTGCATAGTCAATGGCTTGTTCGCAAGTAGTAACTTTGCCATTTCCCAAGATTAAATCAGTTGTTTCGTTATGGACAGCCATATCTGTAGCGTAGGCTACTCGGCATGAGATAGCAGAGACTTCAGCCCCTGGATCAAATAGTGCCATAACTTTTTCTCCATTTACGAAAACTGTTTGAAAGATACGTTCTTCTCCTTTGGTATAGATTTTATTGAACATTTTCTCATAATCTTGCTCTAGTGCGCACATATGGTACTGTCAGTGCTTAACTTGGACGTCTGGTAAGTCCTTGCAATCCTCTTTGTGCCAACCGTTAGTACCCTTGCAAGTAGCACACTCTTTCATATAGTGTCCAAAATCTGGCTTGCCTGGTGCACACTTAACAGGGTCGTGTCTACCATTCCACTTGCCATTACGTTTTGTGAGGTTGTAACCACACTTCTTGCAAGGCGCTCTCACCTTCTTATCACCTTTTGGTTCGGTAGAAGTAGAGCCAGTACCCCTCCAGTAGTAGTGCGAGGTTTCTTAGTACTACGCGCAGTATTAGTCTCTACTGCGTTTCGCTTAGTGGGCTGGGTGTAGCTCGTGGTACTAAGTACTCTAGTAGAGGAATTGGTATGCTTTGTGTACTATCTTCTCAAAGACAGACCAAGGCATAGATCGCAAATCACCATAGGCGATGATGTCATCATTGACTTTCTTAAAGAGGTTAGCTCCCAGAGTCTCCATCATCTGACAAATTAATAAATATTCGCCAGTATAGGTACGACCACCCATCCGAGTATTCATATGTGTCATATGAGCTAGAGCACCTCGAATAGTGGTATCGTTCGCAAAGAACTTGCGAGACTCTAGAAGTTCACGGTCACGTGCATCTTCAAAAAAAGGTGTTAAGTATATTATCACGCAACTGGTGCCAGGGTAGGGCTTTCCAGTTGGGCTCATGACCTTCAAGATAGTTCGCCATTCACCTGGCTCACAGAAATGAATAAAGGCATTCATCATCTGCTTATCCTTAAGGCTGGCAGACTCCTTAAGTTGGTCGAAGGCCTTCAGTGTCTCCACTGTACTCTCATTAGTAGAGAAATCGACCTCAGCCTGCGCGTTACCTAGCTGCTTTATAAAGCTTGGTTCTAAGTGTTCACGAGGCTCATGCTCAGTGCTACGGGCTGCTAGTGCCAAGATGGTGTCTATTTCCTTTCTCTTGTTATCGATTAGATAGCGAATGTTATCCGCTTTCCTATCGTCAAGGTCAGAGTCATTCAATAGACGGTCCTCAAGGACTTGCATACCAGAGCGCAATAGCCTGAGACGAGTATGTCTGGTTCTCACTTCCTCATCCTCAGGATTAGAGCGGGAACTCTCTAACGAGGTACTGGTGTAGCGATTGCCAAAAAATCGTGATTACCAGGGTTAGTTGGCAAATGAGGGTCGATATTACGAGGATGGTAAGCCTCATCGAGTTCCATACGATCATATCCTCTGACAGGGTTAGGTTTGTCAAGAGGATGGTCGATGGTAGCATCAGAGCTATAGAGATTAAATTTTGAAATATTATCTCTCTCACCAGTGGTAATTGGCTTAGTGGTAAACATACTGGCTGGTAAACCAGTAGGTCTCGGGTTCGAAACCCGGCCCCAATTTTTTCTTCTTCTTCGGTATAATAAGAATATCAGCCAAGTGGGACACGATAGAGGGGTCCACAACTGCTGCTGCCGCTAGCTCCTTCAAGAGCGCTTCAGTGCGGTTCAATTGGCGTCGAGATTGAGAGGATCCAACCACTCGTTGTCGAGTTATGGCGTCCTCAGCTTCGGCCCCAAGATTTGAGCTGAATGGAATGGCTTCTCCATCGATGGCAAAACCGAAATTTTCGGACAGGTCCAATACTTCTTTTTCACTCCGGATTTGTGCTGGAGTGTCCTTTAGATGTGGAGTTATAATGCCCCCGACATTCGTATCCACGAATTTTCCAGCCTTTCGACGTTTATCCCCAATATTTGACGGCACGTGGTCAGGGGGGGGGCAAGCTGGGGTCCTGAGCTTCACTCCTAGGTGATACACGGACGCTGGCGAGCCTTTCCGCGGTAGTAGATACCTCTTCTTCCAAGGCTTTAGGATCCGACGAGTCATCCTCAGAATAATCCACTGTACCAACCGCAGAATTTGCTTCCCCAACAGTATCCTCGGCAGGCTCAACTCCAGACAGGCTAGGTGTTTCCACAGGGACCTCAGGAACCTCGGCAGGCTTAGCAGGCTTAGAGCCAGCGGCTCCCTTGCCTTTAGAAGTACCCTTAGCCATAGTATTTGCTGGATAGTAAATCGATGTCAGACAGTCTAGAAGCAGTACACTACTGTAACTACTATTTAACTGAAAAATATATGTAAACTTCGATGAAATTACTAGGTTTCAAACTATATTAAACTAAAAAATACAATTTAGTCAGTTAGATTTAGCAGTGGTAGCTTGTGTAAGAATGATCGGGACCGCCTCTTGTTAAGAGCCTAAATATCCTCGATCACACAGGGCGTACCTCTAGCTGTTCTTTATTGAATAATTTTCACTAGAAGTACTAAGTGTTCATGACCACTTGCCTAATTTGTAAATAGACATAATAACGTAAGTCACGTTAATACATTAGCTGATATAAATAAAGTTCCATCTGAAGAAAAGTTAAAAAAAAAAAAAAAGACTTATTGGATTTTGAGATTGGCGGGAGGACCAAAATCTATAAGTAGTAGTTCGGAGATTATAAAATTTAGTTTATAATATCCTACATCTACTAATGTTTCAAATAGGTCCAAGTAGATGAGTCATACCAAATACTCAGGCTATTGGAGCCATCAAAGTGAATTTAGAACACTTTGGAAATATTGGAAAAGAGCTTGTACTAAATTATTTAAAATACAAATAAAACCAATGTATTATCTCAATTAATCTTGATATTTTAGACTGACCGGAGGCTGTATTTTCTACATAGCCCCCAGTAGCATTTTAGAACTACGAACGTACGTTAAGATACGATCTAGTTGAGTAAAGTCACGAAACCAAAGTAAAACGGTTTCGGTCATGACTTATCGAGTAAGTATGCCTATATGTACGAGTTCAAGACTCATGTTGTACTCTATGTCGTTTAGTATTTGGTCCAGTAACCATTTCCGATGTAGGCGCCTTACGTTTATTATTTGTAAGGTATTAGCCAAAGGCTGTTCTTCATTAGTAAGTAAGTTTGAACAATTTTCTGCACTGTTGGTAAGCAGATCAGAAAGTTTAGTCACGTAGGAAGTAGGTGGCAAATAGGGAATTTCAGATCCGTCAGGGTTTGTAGTCACCTGAGGAAACAAACCTTTTCGTTTATCTCGTGTGTTCTTATGTAAACGCTTATTCCATTTCTTATTAAAGATACGAAGAAAGTCGCGAGATTCACGAAATGCATCGGAGGTTAGCCAAGCTACTGTCCCATCCATGAAACGGGTCTTGTAGTAAGTGTAACCGTCTTCGGATGTTTTTATCAATTATATCTTTGACTTCAGACTCCATAACTGGTATATCAGAATCAAATGAGCGAGCGAATGAGAGTTCGGAGGTAGGGATACGGTGAGTGCCTAGATTGGTTGCGCTAGTACCATCAATGTTATTCACTTCGTAAGTATCACCTTCTCTCATCATGGTAGGAAATAACAAAAGGTCCCATCGTCTTAGAAGAGAGTTCGGTAACGTTGGCGTTTCGATTTATAATGTTAACGTAATCGCCGACTTTGAACTGAACAATGTTCTTAGTGTTATTCCATCGGTCATACGCTTTAAGTAGGACGCGATTCTTGTGCTCGAGTAAAACAGGGGTAAACAACGTTCTGCATATGCTCGATCTTTGTAGTCACGGGTAGCGTGTTTCTCGGGCGCAGTTTTATCAAACGTTGCTTGTAATTCACTATAGCGGCCAAAGAAATAGTGAAACGGAGTGTTCCAGTTTGAGGATTCATGCAGTTATTCATTTGAGTCTGAACCCATTTCAAATGATAAGGCCACATATCCTCAACGTCGTCTAGTGCGGTACGCAAGAGTTTCTTAAGTTCTCTATGACGTGTCTCATTTGCACCCTGCGTTTGAGGTTTGTAAGGAACACCACGCCTATGGGTCATGCCTGATACGAGTATAAGTGCTCCATTACGTCGGTACAAAACTCACTACCGTTATCAGAACATAGTACTCGGGGAAACCGAAGTCATTAAAGACGTGATAGCATAATTCTGCCACTGTTCAGGACGTTTGTTCGGTATTGCATAAAGCAAGTTATAGCCCGAAGCCACACATAAGAAATGACAGATATATACATCGCCAGTATGCTTGGATCGCGGAGTTTAACCAAATCAGGACTATGACTCGGCGCATCGGTTGGTCTTCTGTGAAGTCACGCGTTTTCGGCAGGTGCCCAACCGTATCGCTTGATCTGGTTTCTTTTTCACAATCAGTACAGCGTCGGTATACTTCACGTACCGTTTTCTTTCAGCGCCGGGCAAGATCAAGCCCTGTACTGAATAGCCATTTTATAAGTAATGCTCATATACTCGATGCGTTAAATTATGTATAATTTTAACTCTACTCTTCGAGCTCCTCTTCAGTCAGTCAGATTCTGCGTAACGCTGGCTGGATGAACCATAGTCCTGTTGGATAGGGCAACTCGCCAGCATCAGGAGGGTAGAGTCCTGAGATCATCGGTTGGTAAATCTCGGCATGGTAATATGCGAGACCGTCGTTGCATGCAGATTCAGAACATTTGACATTTGCTGCGCTTTTAAGTAGCGGGGCGCAAACGAGTGGCTTCTTGTATTTCTGAACCAGGGTTCGATTGGGTCAGTTTAAGAGATGCTTTTACAGCCGATTTGAAGTGCTGTCTCAAGCGGTAACACCTCGACTACATTCTCCCTGCCGGGTGCATGTGTTTTACGAGATACGAGCCGTAGTCCAACTCCTGATGCCCGGAATTTCGGCTCTCACAATGCGCAGCGTAATGTTTTTTTTCACCTAAGTGGTACCTACAGGACCGATGAGAGAGACGACAGTTATATCCAAGGTGTCTTCTAATAGAATAGGATCCTGGTCGGGAGGCGGCGACATTCATTGTTCACGACAGATACGCTGGCTTTTGTATCATGGGAACCATCTGGAGATCGTGAGTCCAGCTACAGGGTCAAATACAAAGTGTAAGGATAGACTACCGCAGTATTAACTTCAATTTTAATAAGTTTGTGAGTTGTTGGAGGCGGTAAGTGTAGGTCGATTATTATACTTTGTTCTACACCTGCTGAAAGGCATCAGCCTTAGAGGTGAGTCCAAGTGCCCTGTAATACGGCAGATCTAGTTCCAATCATGGTTTCAGCAGCTAACCAGAATAATAGATGCGTGGACCATACTTCCGGGCTTGGATGAGTTGAAACCCTTTCCCCACACGACATCCAATCGGTTGCTGGCCAACTCTTTTAATTCGCATTGCCTGACGTCTCTTCGGTAAGTCAATTTGAGGGAAAGTCAGAACACGGCCATATGAATACTCAAAGCACAATGCATCGTCATGTACGTGCAAACGACACCACCACAGTGAAGGTGTAAGATATTGTACCATCAAGTGTGATATGTGTATATGATAGTGTGTGTTCGAGCGTATATGACTAAGAAATGTGGTGATCCTTGTTTTTAGAGGCTTCAAACCACACACATAACATCAAGGTGACTTAAAATCGATATAACGTTCAAAACACTATGGGAAGTAAGGAGTCTTGTTGTCCATGTTGAGTCCTGTGGGATGGAAGAGCGTCATCCTTATTGGTCCTCATGACATTGTCTATCAACGTGGTCAATACTACGGGGTCTTCTTAACAGATGCCAGCCATTTCCATTGGCTGCCTGCCGTCGAAAAGTCTCCAGCGTCGTCATTGAGGCCGTATTATTGCCAATCATCGTGTCGATGATTGTGTTGGGAGACCTGGTATGATGAAGTAAACCATTTACTTGCACGCTGGATTCAGTTTGAAGGTTTCACCGAGATCTGGGTAGGTTAGGGCAGAAGCGAGCTGTGCATCATGCCGTCCCAGTTTGTTGCCTCTCTGGAGATCATGGTGCTTCAAGTAATCGAGTGCTGAGGTACCGGTGTGCTAGAAGGAGTTGACAAAGTGGCACAGAGTTCGTGCTCATCCAGTACTCCTGCATTGAATCCAACAGAAATTGTTTCATGTTTGCAGCAATTTCACCCTGCTGCAGATACCCAACCGTGCGGAGATAGGTGGATGAAGTAAATAACACTTAATCCGTTGACCTAAGTGTGTACGGTTAAATGTGCGTGTTTTACAGACTTCCTTCTTTAACGAGCTTTTAGTGCATGTCTACTGTATGTTCTTTAAATATGTTCATATCATCTAAATATCGTGATGCGTTATCCGACAGGTCCAAATAGTCTCCATCGAAACTTGTTGAAGAAAGATGGTAACACTGTGTAAAGCTCAGGTGCACCTTTGTACTTCTTACCTTGCCAAAAGAAAAGTATTCTATGTATAATTGATGAATGTGGTTTTAAGTCTACCTTGGGAAAAAGATGGTGGCGACCCTTCCACTAAGTGTATCTCAGCCAGCATTTTCAAACACCGATTGTGGAAGAAGGCTTCGTCGTTAGGAAAATGATTGCCTGGAAGAAGAGCCATCACTTATTCTTCTTAATAACCATTCTCATAAAGAGTTGTCCAGCATCAGACGGTCTGCAGAGTTAGCTAATCAAGAAGCCACATGATGATTTCAATTACACGCTGTCTTTGCCCGTCTTTTTCTGTGGATTTTATTTCCATTTCTTTGGTGTCTCCGAGCTCACTGTAAAGGCGAAGGCCATTGGGCGCCTGGTGACCGCGGTCCTTTGCTAAGACGGAGCTTTTGGTCGCACCTGTTAGCCAACCTGAAAGTGTCGCGGTTTTTGTCTATAGGCGCACGGGTTGGTTTCTTTATCTAGGGTTTATGATTATACTCAGTCTTAGTCCCTCTCTCGTCTTTGTAAGTTCCTGCAGCCCCTGGTGAAAGTATCTGAACTCTAACAACGCTGGAGATTGCCTGCTTTCCAAAACGCTAGGTGGTGACCTATGAGTGTGTTATATTCTAAACTTAGAAGATCAGTCATGTCTTTATAACTAAATCGTATTACTTATGACATGTCAGTAAACGAATAGGTGAGTGTTTACATCTCTTCTATCTGACAACATTATGTGTACATAGTCAATTTCTTTCGCAAGTGCAAGCTTACTTCTTCCATTTCTTAAGATCAAATTTGTTGTTTCTGTTATGGATTACATATCCCTAGCGTAGGCTACTCGGAAAATAAGGATGAATGGAATCATGACTCACTGCTATAACCTTTTCCATTTACCATAAACGGGCTGAAATATATTAGTTCATCTCCTCCCGGGTATAGATTTTATTGAACCTTTTTTCATAATCTTGCTCTTCTAGTGCAACACATATAGAACTGTCAGTGCTTAATCATCCTGCAAGACTCCTCAGATGTCCTCTGCATTCATCTTTGTGCCAAATCATACCTTCTAAGCCAAGTAGGTACACACGCTTCATATAGCGGTCAAAGTTTGCGACGAATGCCTGGTGCACACTTAACAGAGTCGTAGTTTACCTATCTCTATTTGCCATCACGTTTAGTGAGGTTGTAAATCCACACTTCTTGTAAGGTGCTCTCCTTCTTTCACTACTTTGGTTCAGTAGAAGTCAAGCCTTTACCACTATCCAGCAGTAGTTCGAGGTGTCTTATGTATTGTAAAACTTCTGATGGATATTTTATATGTTTTATAATTTCATGTTATATAAACTAAAATATAGTTTAAGTCAGTTAGATTTAGCAGTGGTAGCTTGTGTAAAATGATCGGGACTGCGTCATTGGTAAGAGCCTTTAATACATCATCGATCACACAGGACGTACCTCTTAGCTGTTCTCCTTATTAAGTGAGTTTTTACTGGAAGTATTAGTGTTCATGACCATATGCCTAATTTGTAGATAGATATAATGACGTAATTCAAGTTAATACATATTGGCAATTATTCTGAAGAAAAGTTAAAAAAAGAAAAGACTTATTGGATTTTTGAGATTGGTGGAAGACCAAAAACCTGTAAGTAGTAGTTCAGAGATTATAAAAATTTAGTTTTATAATATCCTTACATCTACTATCGTCTCAAATAGGTCCAAGTAAATGAGTCCTACTAAATAATCACAGGCTATTGGAGCCATCAAAGTGAATTAAGAACACTTTGGAAATATTGGAAAACTTGTATTAAGTTATTTTATATACAATTAAAACCAATGTTGTCTCATTTGATCTTGATATTTTAGACTGACCGGAGGCCCAGGTATTTCTACATACTAAAGTTCTATCAGATTTATATTGATAAATCGACCTCAGCCTTTGTGTTACCTAGCTGCTTATATAAAGCTTGGTTCTTGAAGCGTTCACGAGGTTCACGCTCAGTGCTACGGGCTGCTAGTGCCAAGATGGAGCTCTATCTCCTTCTCTTGTTATCGATTAGATAGCGAATGTATCCGCTTTCTTATCGTCAAGGTCAGAGTCATTCAATAGACGATCCTCAAGGACTTCTGTATACCAGAACGTAATAGCCTGAGACGTTGTTGTCTGGTTCTCACTTCCTCGTCTTCAATACTAGAGTGGGTACTCTAGTGAGGTACTGGTATAACGATTACCAAAATTGTGATTACCAGGGTTAGATGGTAATGAGGATCGATGTTTTGAGGGTGGAAACCTCATCATCGATCTCTTTCAAAAAACCTACAGACCCCACCCAAAACGTTGACTTGAAATTTGGATTTTCAATAAAATAGAAAATAAATAAAAAATAGAGTCTGGGGACCCACAGTCCCACAGTCTCACAGCCGAAAAAATGTCGGGCCGTCATTTTTGAAATAAATAATATTATGCCTACTGAGCCCCCATGTCAACTCCACTAACGCAGGCATCCTCAATCTACCACCGCGGACCGTCTCCAGAAGGCTACCAAGCAAAGCATAATGCAAACCTCTTCTCATCTAACCCGCGAATCCGAAAACGCAAAGAATCAGCGCGAGCGGAACCGGACGATTTCACATACCAACGGTCTCCCATCACAATTATCCGACACGATGGATAGGAATACGCAGCCTCAGCTTTCCAACGACAAACTCTTCGTCGACAGGCAATGATATAGAAATGGCTGACATCGTTAAAGAAGAGAGTCCAGTAGTATTGACTGTTGATGAACAATGTTAGGGACCATGAGGATGACGCTCTTTAACCCACACAAGGACTCAACATGGACAACGCAGCACGTACAGATAAGTGTTTGAACGTTAGATCGATTTTAAGTCAGGTTGATGTTATGTGTGGTTGAAACTCTGGCATAACACCACATTTCTTAATTATATACGCTCGAACACACGCTATCATATACTACATCACACACTCACACGGCATAATATGTCACCCTTTACACTGTGGTATTGGTATCTTTTCCAAACACCACCCATCAAATTTTCAACTTGTACACTCGCGGTGTTCTTGTGTGCTATGGTGTTCATATGGCCGTGTTCTACTTTTCCACTCAAATCACTTACTGAAGAAGACGTCAGGCGACACATATTCCCTCGAAATTGGCGGTTTCCAACCAAATGTCATGTTGAGGAGATTTCAACTTCAAAGCACGGAAGTATGGCCACGCATCTACAAATCACGGACTGCGTATAAAAAAACGATTGAGACTACTCTGCGTAATACGTGGCACTTGGAATATCTCTATGCTGGCGGCTCAACTGGTACAGAACATGCGTATCATCGACCACCCACCCCGCCTCGCTCCAAATTTATAAGCTGACGGACTACGGTATCTGTGGTGACCACAATTTTTGGACTCGATCTCCAGATACCTCCCACGAATCAAATCCATCAGCCCCCAACAAATGCGAGCAATACCACCGCCTACCTGACCAACGCCTTCCTCCTCCCCATGGATATAACCGATATCGCCATCGACTGTATCACCTACGCAACAAATCCCGCGCGACGACTATTCCAAGCCAAAAATCTGGGCGCATCAGAACCTACTACGGTCGTATCTCACTTTACATAGATCAGTTCAAACCAAATCATCGCGCTTGTTGGTTCCGCCTATGATACTTCCGATCCAGGCCAGCCAACACATACCAAATTCATCCGTGGTCTGGTGCGGCATTGGCTTAGGCCTCCATCCTCGTTCTTCGACCGGATTATGACGAATAACTTGGTCCTTCTCGGTATTTCATACTCTGCACTAAACCCATTCCGCGGCGGCACAACACGACGCAGACCCGATCCGTACCACAGAGGTGGGTACTCTACTTAGTAGGTCAGCAAGCGAATATATGGAACATTCAATAGTAAAATTCTAGAGTCTCGCAAGTCCTTTGCGAACGATATATACTCCCCATCCTCGCTCTCGACCGGATTAAGACGGATAACCTGGTCCTTCTCGGTATTTCATACTCTGCACTAACCCATTCCGCGGCACAACACGACGCAGACCTGATCCGTACCACAGAGGTGGGTACTCTACTTAGTAGGTCAGCAAGCGAATATATGTGGAACATTCAATAGTAACACTGTTTGTCAACACCGGCCCGAATTGACTGCGTACCAACGACGGTCTCCGCGCCAACCCTGCATACCGGGTACCGATAACACAGGCGCTACCTCACTGGCTACTTTGATGCCCCTATTCAATTCTACAAAACCCGTACGTGGTTCCACCGGATACCAATCCTCTCCTGATGTCACTTTCACCATACACCCTGACGATGTATTGGAGGCAATACTACGCTATCCCAATATGGGACCTGACCCCGACGGAATCACGTCCTTCTCCTGAAGGCCGCAGTGGAGCGCTCTGCAAACGCCGGATTAGGGACGCCCCGACGCCAATAGCCCACTAATTGGACTCCTTACCGAAGCTTTTACTGAGCTACTGAAGGCGGGTACCTTCCCTGCAGCCCTGAACTGCAGCCTCCTAACAGCACACACAAAGAAAGCTGATGCAGGTTTCACCTCCCACGATCGCCGACTTCCGCCCCATCACGCACATACGCAAATAGTCAGACGCATCTTTGAAAAGTGCTTTCTTAAACCGAGACACGGTTGGCCAGACACGACAGCTTCAATCGCTGCTTCGAGTCTACACCGATGCGGATTTGTGCTACGATTGTAACGAATAAGTATATGTTCACATTGCTCGACTACCGCACCTGTCTCTGCCTGTCTTCTCCAGTAGTCACATGATCACTATTGGCCACTTTATCTGCATCCAACAACTGATTCGACGCATTTTAGTAGGCCCGAATCTGCCGCCCATTAACCCTGACCTCTTTCAGCAATTACAGGAGTACCTTGGATCTTTTCTCCAGCATGTTGAAGAATCCACCGTACCCTCACCCGTCCTGACACATCAACAGATGTTCTCCATACCCCGGCTAATCACGCTGTCGAAGTACTACTTCCAAATTTCGGTTCAAACCCAAATCATCACGCTTGTTGGTTCCGCCTATGATACTTCGGATACAGGACAGCCAACACATACCAAATTCATCCGTGGTCTGGTGCGGCATTGGCTTACCTCCATCCTCGCTCCTCGACCGGAATATGGCGAATAGCCTGGTCCTCTTCGGTATTTCGTACTTTCCACTAACCCATTCCGCGGCATTACACGGCGCAGACCTGATCCAAATTACCACAGAGGTGGGTACTCTACTTTAGTAGGTCAAGCAAGCGAATATATGGAACATTCGATAGTAACAGTGTTTTGTCAACACCGGCCCGAATTGACTCAGCGCATACCTTCCATTGTCGACTCACTTGGCCTAAGCTTCAAACGGGAATTTACTGACCACTTCTTCCCATCAATATTTCCTGAACCACTACAGCGACTATGAGAGCCATACCATGTTGTTCATACAATATACATTGTAGCATACATATCTTGTCATTTTGAAATAAATAATATTATCCCTATAAAAAAAGCGTGTACCGAAACCGTTGCCGATAAAAGTACAAATTACAAAATGCCGCTTGGACAGGGTTTCTTTTTTTACCTTAATCGGTTTATCCCCACTTTTCTGCAATGGATAATTTAAATATATATAATAAAAACATACATACACATTAAAATACACATGTTTTAAAGATACTCAAGCTAAGTATGACATACACATAGCATATTAATGGTTATGTATGTATAAAGAATATTTATACTATAGTGGACGTAAGATAATGTTTAATTTCTGTTATTTAAAGATTCTGCTCAGTGAGTGACTTGAAGCTTATAGACTCTGCTCAAGATTTTATAATAATGTGTGGACATGGGTTGTATGTAATGGTTTTACTTTTTTACTGTTTGCACTCATTTGATTTTATTTTAAATGGGTATGTTTATTGTTAAAGATAGAGGCTATGGATATTCGACTGAGTGTATAAGTTTGTATTCGTTTTGTTTTTCAAAAGAAAAGGAAATAAGAACATCACTCATCTCAATTTGAAACAACTTTCTCTCATATTCAATTTTGAAATATGTCGTATTTTAGTTTTTAAAAAGTAAAACACAATTCTATAAGAACAATAAAAAACATAACCTTTGGCTCTTTGGGTACAACTTTATAGACTTTTTTTTATATTAGAAAAATAAAAGTTCTACCAGAGTCCTGACTCCTGAAGCCTGAGTCCCCTGATTCCTGAGTCTGTGGAGTGTGGACTGTGTATTTAACAGTGCTTGAACTCTTGGCCCCTTCTTGGGGCTTGGGCCGTAAAATTTCCAGCCACCAGTCATATCCTTCTAAGCTGTCGTATTTTAATATTATTGATTTTGTTAAAAAACACACCCCAAGATGCAGTCATCCACAGTCTCACAGACCACAAGACACAATATATTATTTTGTAAAATAAATTTCACAGCCTACGCGCTATAGCAATTAGTCACTATTTTTTAGAGTCAGTCATTAACCTATTAAAATGCTCATA